>PVIU01003960.1:124655-135188 GCA_004026605.1 Ondatra zibethicus
CTGTCATCAAAAACCTCCCAACCAAAAAAAAAAAAAAAAAAAAAAAAAAAAACCCCAAAAAAAAAAAAAAAAAAAAAAAAAAAAAAAAAGCCCAGGACCAGATGGTTTTAATGCGGAATTCTACCAGAACTTCCAAGAAGAGCTGATACCTATATTCTTTAATGTGTATCATATAGAAACAGAAGAGTCATTGCCAAACTCTTTATGAAGCTACAATTACTCTGATACCAACACCACACAAAGACTCAACCAAGAAAGAGAATTACAGACCAATCTTGCTCATGAACATTGATGTAAAAATTCTCAATAAAATACTGGCAAACCGAATCCAAGAAAACATCAAAAAATTATTCATTATGATCGAGTAGGGTTCATCCCGGAGATGCAGGGCTGGTTCAACATATGAAAATCTATCAATGTGATCAATCATATAAATAAAATGAAAGCTAAAAAAATGATCATTTCATTAGATGCTGAAAAAGCATTTGACAAAATTCAACACCCCTATATGATAAAGGTCTTGGAGAGATTAGAGATACAAAAATCATAACTAAATATAATAAAAGCAATACACAGTAAGCCAACAGCTAACATCAAATTAAATGGAGAGAAACTCAAAGCAATTCCACTAAAATCAGGAACAAGACAAGACTGTCCACTCTCTCCTTATCTCTTTAATATAGTGCTTGAAGTTCTAGCAGTAGCAATATGACAACATAAGGAAATAAAGGGGATCTGAATTGGAATGGAAGAGTCAAACTTTCATTATTTGCAGGTGATATGATAGTGTACATCAGTGACCCCAAAAACTCTACAAAAGAACTCCTACTGCTAATAAATCCCTTCAGTGATGTGACAGGATACAAGATCAACTCAAAAAAATCAGTATCCCTCCTATACATAAAGAATAAAGAAGCAGATAGGGAAATCAGAGAAACTTCACCTTTCATGATAGCCACAAATAGCATAAAGTATCTTGGGATAATACTAACCATGGTAGAGAAAGATCTATTTGACAAGAACTTTAAGGCTTTGAGGAAAGAAATCGAAGAGGACGCCAGAAAATGGAAGGATCTCCCATGTTCTTGGACTGGTAGGATTAACATAGTAAAAATGGCAATTCTAACAAAGGCAATCTATAAATTCAATGTAATCCCCATCAAAATCCCAACAAAATTCTTCACAGACCTTGAGAGAGCAATCATCAACTTTATATGGAAAAACTAAAAACCCAAGATAGCCAAAACAATCCTATACAATAAAGGAACTTCCGGAGCCATTACCATCCCTGATTTCAAACTCCATTACAGAGCTACAATAGTGAAAACAGCTTGGGATTGGCAGAAAAACAGAGACATCGACCAATGGAATCAAATCGAAGACACGAATATTAGCCCACAAACCTATGAACACCTGATTTTCGACAAAGGAGCTAAAATTATATAATGGAAGAATGAAAGCATCTTTAACAAATGGTGCTGGCATAACTGGATGCCAATCTGAAGAAGAATGATAATAGATCCATATCTATCACCATGCACAAAACTCAAGTCCAAATGGATTAAAGACCTCAATATAAATCCGACCACACTGAACCTGATAGAAGAGAAATTGGGAAGTAGTCTGCAACACATGGACACAGGAGACCACTTCCTACGTATAACCCCAGTAGCACAGACAATAAGAGCAACAATGAATAAATGGGACCTCCTAAAACTGAGAAGCTTCGGTAAAGCAAAGGACACAGTCATTAAGACCAAAAGGCATCCTACTGAATGGGAGATGATCTTCACCAACCCCACATCAGACAAAGGTCTGATCTCCAAAATTTATAAGGAACTCAAGAAACTAGACAGTAAATTCTAAATAACCCAATTAAAAAATGGGGTAATGATCTGAACAGAGAATTTTCAACAAAAGAAGTTCAAATGGCCAAAAGATACTCAAGATCATGTTCAACTTCCTTAGCAATCAGGGAAATGCAAATCAAAACAACTTTGAGATACCATCTTACACCTGTCAGAGTGGTTAAAATCAAAAACACCAAGGATAGCCTATGCTGGAGAGGATGTGGAGTAAGGGGAGCACTCATCCATTGCTGGTGGGAATGCAAACTTGTGCAACCACTTTGGAAATCAGTGTGGTGGTTTTTCATGAAATTGGGGATCAACCTACCTCAGGATCCAGCAATTCCACTCTTGGGAATATACCCAAGAGATGCCCAATCATACTACAAAAGCATCTGTACAACCATGTTCATATCAGCATCATTTGTAATAGCCAGAACCTGGAAACAACCTAGATGCACCTCAATGGAAGAATGAATAAAGAAAGTGTGGAATATATACACATTGGAGTACTACTCTTTGGAAAAAGACAATGACATCTTGAATTTTGCATGCAATTGGGTGGAAATAAAAAACACTATCCTGAGTAAGACAACCCAGATCCAAAAAATGAATATGGTATGTACTCACTCATTAGTAGATTCTAGCCATAAACAAAGGACATTGCGCCTATAGTTCACAAGCTTAGAGAAGCCAAATAACAAGATGAACTCAAAGAAAAACATATACAGATCCACCTGGAAATTGGAAGCAGACAAGATTGTCGGGCAAAAGTTGGAAGCATGGGGGTGGGCGTAGGGGTGAGGGTAGGGTTGGGGTAAGGAGAGGGGGGAGAGAGAAGAGAGAAGGGAAGGATTGGGGAGAGCTTCCGGGAGTGGGAGGGTTGAGATGGAGGAAGGGCGGATATAGGAGCAGGGAAGATATCTACATTAAGGAAGCCATTTTAGGGTTGGCAAGAGACTTGGCTCTAGAGGGGATACCAAGTGTCCACAGTGATGTCCCGAGCTATGTCCTTAGGCAGCAGAGGAGAGGGTGCCTGAACTGGCCTTGCCTCATAATCACACCGATGATTATCTCGAATATCACCATAGAATCTTTGTCCGGCGATGGATGGAGCTAGAGACCCAAATCAGAGCACTGGACTGAGCTCCCAAGGTCCATTTAAAGAGCAGAAGATGAGCAAGGAAGTCAGGACAGCTAGGGATTGGTCCACCCATTGAGACAATGTGCCTGATCTAATGGGAGCTCACCAAATCCAGCTGGACTGGGACTGAACGAATATGTGATCAAATCAGACTCTCTGAATGTGGCTGACAAAGGGGGCTGACTGAGAAGCCATTGATAATGGCACTGGGATTTCATTCTACTGCATGCACTGGCTTTTTGGGACCCTAGTCTATTTTGATGCACACCTTCCTAGGCCTGGAAGGAGGGGGAAGGGCCTTTGACTTCCCACAAGGCAGGATACCCTGACCTATCTTAAGGCTGGAGGGGGAGGGAAGAGGATGAATGGGGGAGTGTGAGGGTAATGGGAGGAGGGGAGGAAGTGGAAGTTTTTGAATGAAAAAAAAAATTAAAAAAACATACAGCAAGATAACAGCATTATTCTCATCTGGACTATATTTAAATAAAGTAGCAAAATGTAACTATGTGCCCTTGAACACAGCTCTCAAAGTGTTCTGATTTGGTCTCCCTATTGTATGCTCGAACTTTAAAAAGTTTTGTTTCTTATGAGATTTTATTTAGCATCATTGGTTCTGTTTGGAGGGAAGAAATATCACAAACTAAAATTATAGTCTGCATAGGATAAACATCAGAAACATCTGCACATATGGCAATTTAGATTTAGTTTCACTGATACCTTTTTAGAATTCTAATGACAGTCTTAAAATTTTGTGAGTTTGTATTCAAAAGTAACACATTTCCTAAGCAAATTGGTTTTTCATCTATATATGTGCTGTTAGCAACATATGGGCTTTAAAGATTTTCTTTGAATATATCGTATTGTTTTTAGTCTTGACATCATCTTTCATGTTTTCTGCTTATTTCTTTTTTCCCTTAGTTCTTTTACAATGACTGTCTGTCTTCTTCCCCATTACAAAATTCCTTAGGGATTTTTATATCAAGATGGTACAAATGTCATTTACTTCCTCATTTTTCCAAGTTTATTTGATATTTTATGCAACTTTCTGATGTATTCCTTGAACAAAATAAAAAACACATGAATCTTTAGTATACACTTCCACACATTTTTGAAAATAGTCTAAACATACAAAGAGACAGAACTTAGTTATTGTAGAAGACAGTCTTGTACTCCTCCCTAATCATAACTTGTCTTCCTCCTTAAACCTACCATTTTTTAGCCGGGTGGTGGTGGCACATGACTTTAATCCCAGCACTCGGGAGGAAGAGGCAGGCAGATCTCTGTGAGTTCGAGACCAGCCTGGTCTACAGAGCTAGTTCCAGGACAGGCTCCAAAGCCACAGAGAAACCCTGTCTCAAAAAACAAAAACAAAACTCTACCATTTTCTCCAATTCTAGCACCATTTTGTGTTTAAAGTAAATGAAATAAGATAGTAGTTATTTTCTTTGTTTTGATATCCATCCATCCAGCCAGCCACCCACCCATTCATCATTCATCCATCCATCCACTCATCTATCCATCTATTCATTTTTTTCCATAGTTCTTTTAAAATGACTGTCTGTCTTCTTCCCCATTATGTTAGTTATTTGTGAGAATAAGTCCAATGTATTTCAGGTTAGACTCTAATTTGGTACATAATAGAGGGTGACCTTAAAGTTCTGACCCTCCTAGTTCCCCCTCCTGAGTGTTGGGATTATACATGTGCATTGCCACATCAGTTATCAACATTACTGGGTATTGAACACAACGCTTCTACCCTGTTGTTTAAACACTCCATAAGCTGAGTGTCAGGCCTAGACCAATTGTATCAAATCTGGTCATATTCATTCAAATATCTACTTTTTCTGTTTAATGACATTTTATGAAAACTAAATTTTATTTTCTTTTGGTTCATATTTATATATAGGGCTGAAACGTGACAAATCAGCTTGGTTAACTGCCATGCAATTTCTCACCCCTGACATATATGCATACATACATATAAACACATGCATCCATATATGTGTGAGTGTGTTAATGCATATATACATATTTGTGTGAAATACATATATACATGTATATGCACATTTTTGGCTAGGTTGTATGTAACAAAGGGCTGAATTCCCTACATATCCTAGTTTTTTTCAACACTTCAGTTTCTCAAATTGTTTGAAACAGTTCTCTCCTATTTTCCAATATTATTATATCAGTTTAGTCTCCCATCAACAGTATATGAATGCTTTAGATGCTCTAAATATTTTAACATTTGGTGATAGCAATCTTTTTAATAACTCATATTCTGGTTTTTCTATGTTATAATTATTAATTGTAAATAGTTTTTTCATATTTCAATTTCTTTAAAGGCAAAATTATTGTGAAAGTTTTCATGTTACTACTGTCTATTTAGGGAAGATTATCACTGGTTATAGGTCTCATTCATCAGCATCATAGCTGCGGGGGTTGTTGGTTTTTCCCTCTCTTGGACAAATGCACACCACCACTTGGTATCATGACAGCTAAACTTCATGGAGAAGACATTCAAATAAGTCCCAGCCCAAGTACCTCTGAGTCTTTTGTTGAAGCATATGGTGTCTTCAGCAATCAAGACTTATCTTCCATGTCTGGGACAAAAAAAAGCTAATTGGACTTCATACATGCTTAATAAGAGGGAAATCTTGCCCAGCAGGAACAGAGACTATTACCCAGCTCTAATGCAATCATGGATCTTGAAGGGTGTTCTAGAACTCCACTTAACTAAACCAGAACAATCCCTGAATATATTCTAAATATTTGCCCTTATACTCACAGATAAGTGTAGTCACAATCCCTAGCTGTATTTTAAATATTCCTCCTTATACTTACAGATAAGTGTACTCTTCATGACTCATAAAGGAAATCTCTTTGCCTCTGACAAAGACTATCATAGAAAAACAAAGCCAAACAAAATGTAGAGCCACAAACTATGTCTCAATAAATTCATCTGTAGTACAACGTCCCCATCTAAGGCTCAGTTATTGAAGAAGAGATGGTGGGAAGATTGTAAGAGACAGGGATCAGTGAGTTTGCTCTAAGACTATGTCTTCTAGGACTTTCAGAGAAACTTCCAAAAAGTTTCAGCAACATGACTACCTAAACATGAGCTAAGCATGGCAACACCAGCAAATGAAAAATAACAGACATGCTAGAGTGCCTAGAAGAAAGCTCAGGAGACCTCAACCTTATACAAACAGCTACATGCACTTAAGGGATGCTAAGAGTAGGAGAAATAGTCTTTTCCCAGGAAAGAGGACACTAATTGGTTATATGATACCAAATGATTAGCATTGAAAACATATACAATACATGTAAGTAACATTGTATAGACTGAGCCAACTGCATTTACCTTTTTGTGAATTTATATGTATAATCTTTACATGTATGCATGTAACAAAAATTTATGAAAAAGGAGGTCCTGAATTTGAAAGAGAGCAAGGAGAGATATATGGGAGGGATTAAGGAAAATAAAGGGGAGGGTGGCTGATTTAATTATATTTTATATAAAAATAAAATAGTTTTAAAAAGATTTATTTACCTATAGCTATGTGTAAATGCACACATGTGTGATGTGTGTGCAGATATTTGTGTCTTGGTCTGTGTAGAGACCATATGATTTTTTTTTCCAAGCAGGGTTTCTCTGTAGCTTTGTAGCTTGTCCTGGAACTAGATCTTATAGACCAGGCTGGCATTGAACTCACAGAGATCCACCTGCCTCTGCCTCCCCAAGTGCTCAGATTAAAAGTGTGTGTCACCACCTCCCAGCTGTTACAATTGAGTTTTAAAACTGGTACTATATTTATTTGTAGGACACTTGATTTTTTACAAGGGTGTTGGGGTCCAAACCATCCTTATGTTTGCTCAGCCAGCACTTTTAACTACTGAGTCCTATGTTTAGCCCCAGAGTTTATTTTCTTTTTCTTTTTAAAAATATTTTGATTAATATTATTATTATCACTTAACTCCCCAGTCACAGTTTCCCTTCCCTCCTTACTCCCAGTCTCTTCCTGTGCACCCCTGGACCCCCATTCACTCCTCTACTTTTATTCTGAAAAGGGCAGGCCTTCCATGGGTATTAACTTAGCATGGATATTAAGTTGCAGTAATATTATGCACCTTCCCTCATATTAAGGCAGGGTAAGGCAACCCAATATGAGCAACTGGGTCCCAAGAGTAAAAAAGATACAGTCCTATCTCATTGTTAGGAATTCCACAAGCAGACCAAGCTACACAACTGTAACACATGTATCAAGGGCCTATGTCCTTCCAATGCAGGCTCCCTGATTGCTGATTCAGTCTCTGTGAGCCCCTGTGAGCCAGAGCTACTTGATTCTGTGAATTTTCTGGTGGTTGACCCTTCTGACTCCTCCAATACTTCCTTGCCCTTTTCTTAAAGGATTCCCCATGTTCTACCTAATGTGTGACTGTGGGTCCCAACATCTCTTTCCATCAACTGTTAAATGAGGTCTCTATGACACTTGGGGTAGGTAACAAACTATGAGTGTAGCAGAATATCATTAAGAATAATTATATTGATCTTTGGGTTATCCAACCTCTGGGTGCTGGCCCTCTAGGCAATTCCCTCTCATGGCATGGGTCTCAAGCTGGACCAGTCATTGGTTGGCCCCTCCCATAATTTCTGTGACACTTTTTCCCGAGCACACCTTGTAGGCAGGACAAATTGTAGTTGAAGGTTATGTGGCTGGGTTGGTGTCATAATCCCTCCACTGAAAGTCTTGACTGGTTACAGGAGATGGCCAGTTTCCGGCTATGTATTCCTGATTAATAGGAGTCTTAGCTTTGGTTACCAACCGTTGTAAATTCCTGGGAGTTTCCATTGCACTAGGTTTCTAACTAACCCTGAAATGCCCCCATTTCCTGCCTTGTCTTTCAATACTCTACCTTCCCCTCTCCTGATCCCTCCTGTTCCCTCCCCACAAGTCCTCCTGTGAAATGTATTTTATATCCCCTTCCCAGGAAGATCCAAGTATCTCCTCTTGAGCCATCCTTGTTACTTAGCTTCTCTACGTCTGTGTGCATTGCAACATAGTAAATTGTTATAGTTAATGTCCACTTATAAGTGAGTATATGCCATGTTTAGTTTTCTGGGTCTAGGTCACTTCACTCAGTATGATTCTTTCTGGTTCCATCCATTTGCCTGAAAATTTCATGTGTCATTGACGTACAGCTAATTGACGATCCATTCTTCAGTTGAGGGACATCTAAGTTCTTTCCAGGTTCTGACTATTATGAATAAATCTGATGTGAATATAGCTGAACAAATGTACTTGTTGAAGGATGG
Organism: Ondatra zibethicus; assembly: GCA_004026605.1. Taxonomy (NCBI): domain Eukaryota; kingdom Metazoa; phylum Chordata; class Mammalia; order Rodentia; family Cricetidae; genus Ondatra; species Ondatra zibethicus. The sequence goes on from PVIU01003960.1 coordinate 132,961, forward strand.
AATATCCTTTAGTCATATGCTTAAAACTAGCCTTACCTTGGAATATCTTGTATTCTTCAGCTATTGGAATTGAAAGTTTTGCTGGGTGTAGGAGTCTGACCTGGTATCCGTGGTCCCTTAGAGTGTTTGGGTCCTCTATAAGAACAACACATGCTGTTAATTACTGTGCCTTCTCAACAGACCACTTAGTCATGTTTTTTCTTACATATGAAGTGATCTTTCTGCAACTACCCAGCCATAAGAAAACAAAATGCAATGCTGTTTATGTTGCTTCATATTTCTATACTTGCATTGAACAATATCTTGAGTAATACTGTAACAGTAGAGCAAACACCTTTCAAATTACATTTGATTAACTTGTACATCCTGTAAAAATATATGTCAATCACAAGGCAAAATTAAGGATTTCAAACAACTTACCTCAAAATACAGACATTAACTTGTGTGATCATGTGGGATGACATCATTGCCATGGGATCCTTACAAGGTAGATCAAAGCAGCAATATAGGACAAGAGAGACAGAATTGTAGGAAATCTGACTATTTACTGCTTGTTTTTCAGATGGAAAAGACACATAGCCTAAAAAGGCATAAAAAGAAGGAACAGTAGCGACTTGGCTTCTAGGAATGGAGTCCAGCCTGCCCACTAACCCAAAAATACAAGAGTACATTTGAGATAGCCCAATGGACAGAGATTGGAAGGACTTTTCCAAATAGGACTTAAAAATTAACTTTACTTGAATATGCAGTATTAATTGTAATACGGAGGCTAATAACTCTACTAGTAAGGGCTTAGAAGTAATGAACGATATTCATTCTTGTCCCATTTTCTATGGTATAGTTTGAAATATTAACTTGTATTCCAAGTATTGATGATAAATAAAAAATATTTATTCCCTTATCTATTTATGCCTTTTTCAGTCTTCTTAAAATAGTGTATTTCTTCTTGAAGCATGCTTTTATGCATCCCCTTCTATTTCAGCATTCTATTTGTATTATGTGAATCTGTTTCTTACAAATAATCTCTTTCACTAAACGTAGCATCTGAAGTCAATGGCTTCATCTGCTCCTACACAGAAATGATTCACAAATATTTACCTTCAGTATGGACTTCCCCATTGAACTCCTGATTGCTTGCTTAATGAGCACACTTAATAAGATGTCTCTAAGGCAATTAAAAGTCAACACGTTGGACATTGAATGCATTATCTATCAAATCTACTTCACTTTTATTCCCTGTCTAATTTGGTAGTAGTACCCTCATTCTAGTTAACGAAACAATGCACTTGGGGTCAGCTTTGGCTCATTTTTCTATGGCTTTATTCACATTCTCCAAACCATCTAGTCTGATCCTTCATTTTCTTTTTAATAGTAATTGATCATTTACTGTGAGACAGAAATTGTTCAAAGACAATCAGATTATTAATTAGTCTAATCCTAGTAATTAATTATAGGTTATTTTTAATATCACACTCAATTTACAATAACATCTGGGACAAGGGAAGCTATTACCTGAGAATACACAGAACTGAGAAGACAGGAGTGGGTTGGGCATCTGGGAGCTCCTGGAGCCTAGGATTAAGTAAGATACTACAGCATTTTCTTTTGGACTCATAATCTCTATTTTATTCACAAGAGCCTTTTGTTTCCTGATCATTTATTTTCTTTTCCCTCATTTACTTTTCTTGTTTTAATACCCAATAGGCTATTTTTATACTATGTTTAAATCCAAGTCCAAGAAAGATACTATATGTGCTATAGAAAGCAGAGATGAAAGGGTAGCATAAGCAAGTCCTTAGGAGCTCAGAAGACAAGGTACAGACGTTAAATACAGGATTTCATTCTTGAATTCGTAGATTTGATTTTGTTTTGATCTGACTGTTTTCTTGCAAAACACTGATTCTTCTCTTTTGGAATAGAGTGTTGTCCTGCCTCATGTTGTATTGAAATTATATAAATTGCTTTTAATTTTAGACTCGGTTCTCAAAAAGATAATACATGCAGAAGAGATAGGTCCTGGTGTCATTGCTGATGGGTTCTCCATCTGCCAACTTTCGCCGCCACATTCAGAGAGTCTGGTTTGATCATATGCTCATTCAGTCCCAGTCCAGGTGGATTGGTGCGCTCCCATTAGTTCAGGCACACTGTCTCAGTAGGTGGACCAGCACCTCACGGTCCTAACTTCCTAACTCATCTTCTCCCACCTTCTGCTCTTCACCTGCACCTTG
>PVIU01003961.1:0-135106 GCA_004026605.1 Ondatra zibethicus
ATTATAGAAATTTCATCCGATGGATGGAGATAGAGACAGAGACCCACATTCACATCAGAGCAATGGATTGAGCCCCCAAGGTGCAGTTGAAGAGCAGAAGGTGGGAGAAGATGAGTAAGGAAGTTAGGACCGTGAGGGGCTGGTCCACCTACTGAGACAGTGTGCCTGAACTAATGGGAGCGCACCAATCCAGCTGGACCAACTCTCACTCTTGATCTAACCCATTTCTGTTAATCTGTGTTCACCACAAGGTCATGGCTTATCAGGAAAGATTTAGTGTGTCTGACTTGGCAGCTTTATGGAGTCGGGCTCTCTCTGCCTCTGTATCTTCTTCCCAGCATTCTGTTCTCTTTTCCCTGCCTATATAAGTCCTGTCCTATTAAAAGGCCAAGGCAGTCTCTTTATTAACCAAAGAAAGCAACCCAAATACAGAAGGACATCCTACAACAAGCCAGTACCAGAATCATGGCTATGAGTTAGCCCACCCCAGCATCCACCCCATGTATGAACTACTGGAGTATGTAATGGGGCTGGGTCTGCAGATTCAAATCTACAGGATCCCCATTACACAGGACAACAACAGGATATGCAGGAGGAATCCCAGTGAGGTTCAAGCATCAATAGAACAGCAGAAGCCAGAAGCCTCCAGCAAGACCAACACTCCAGTGCAGAGAATACTTATAAGAAAAAACATATGTGTTTTTTTTGTTTTTGTTTTTTTCTTTTTTGTTTTGTTTTGTTTTTTATTTTTTTATTTTTCTTTTTTTTATTTTTCCATTCAAAAATTTACACTTCCTCCCCTTCTCCCTTTCCCCTCCTGCTCCCCCACTAACACTCCTCCCTCCCCCTCCATCCTTACAAGAAGACAGGATATCCTGCCCTGTGGGGAGTCCAAGGCCCTCCCCCCTCCATCCCGGCCTAGGAAGGTGTGCATCCAAATACACTAGGGTCCCAAAAAGCCAATACATGCAGAAGAGACAAGTCCCAGTGCCATTATCGATGGCTTCTCAGTCTGCCCCCATTGGCAGCCACATTCAGAGAATCGAGTTTGATCCCATGCTCCTTCAGTCCCAGTCAGCTGGATTTGGTGAGCTCCCATTAGATCAGGCACACTATCTCAGTTGGTGGACTAACCCCTCACGGTCCTGACTTCCTTGCTCATCTTCTCCCTCCTTCTGCTCTTCAACTGGACCTTGGGAGCTCAGTCCATTGCTCTGATGTGGATGTGGGACTCTGTATCTATCTCCATCCATCGAACGAAATTTCTTGTTTTATTCTTTCAGTTTCTTTGTTTCCTTTTATTTTTTTCCATGATATTTATTGAGCTCTACATTTTTCTCTGCTCCCCTCCCTGCCACTCCCCTCCCTCCTTCAACCCTCCCCCGAGGTCCCTATGCTCCCAATTTACTCAGGAAAATTTGTCTTTTTATACTTTCTACTTCCCATGTAGATTAGATCTATATAAGTCTCTCTTAGTGTCCATATTTTTGTCTAAGTTCTCTGGGATTGTGGTTTGTAGGCTGGTTTTCTTTGCCTTATGTTTAAAAACCACCTATGAGTGAGTACATGTGATAATTGTCTTTCTGTGTCTGGGTTACCTCACTCAAAATAATGCTTTCTAGTTCCATCCATTTTCCTGCAAAATTCAAGCTGTCGTTTTTTTTCTGCTGTGTAGTACTCCATTGTGTAAATGTACCACATTTTTTATCCACTCTTCGATCGAGGGGCATTTAGGTTGTTTCCAGTTTCTGGCTATGACAAACAAAGCTGCTATGAACATAGTTGAGCACATGTCCTTGTGGCACGATTGAGCATCCTTTGGATATATACCCAAAAGTGGTATTACTGGGTCTTGAGGAAGGTTGTTTCCTAATTTTCTTAGAAATCGCCACACTGACATCCATAGGGGTTGTACCAGCTTGCATTCCCACAAGCAGTGCAGAAGTGTTCCCCCCCCAAAAAAAAAAAGAAAGAAAGAATACGGCCAGGTGGTGGTGGCACACGCCGTTAATCCCAGCACTCAGGAGGCAGAGGCAGGCGGATCTCTGTGAGTTCGAGACCAGCCTGGTCTACAAGAGCTAGTTCCAGGACAGGCTCCAAAGCCACAGAGAAACCCTGTCTCGAAAAGCCAAAAAAAGAAAAAGAAAGGACATATGGACTAAAGAGCTAAAGTGTACAGTGTGTGACTCACTGGGTCACACTACAGCTGTGTGTGACTCACTGGGTCACACTACAGCTGCCATCCTGGATTTAGTTGGTGGTGGTTGTTTTTTGTTAGTTAGTTTGTTTGTTTGATTGATTGATTGTTTCATTTTTTAACTATACCATTAAATTTTAAACATTTTCATCCCTCTCCCTTATCTCCATTCAGATCAGCCCCTCCCTCACTCCATATCATAAAATCTTATGCCTTCATTTTTTAAATCTATCAGTTCCCATAATGTTGCCTATATATTTATATATGTGGTCATCCACTGAAACATGTTGAAGAAAACAGGGGCCACATCCTTGTATTTTAGCTAAATGGATTGTAAAACATAGACTACAGCAGTCCATTTTAATAAAAATGGCATAACTAATAACTTGTTAATACCAACTCGAATGAGATAAAATAATTTTCATAAATAAACTTCTTAAATTACCTTCTTAGATATTGGAGTACAAACACTTGTATATATATTTCTGTCTATCCTGGACACAGCCTTAAGAATGAAATGGCTAAGTCTTATGGTCTGATTAACTTCATCAGAAATAGTCCAGTTAAGAGAGTCCTTACTTATTCTCACTAGCAAGGCACATTCCAATTTCTCTAATAGTCTCCCTAACATTTCCTGTTGTCTGTCATTTTGATTTTAGTAATTCTCACAGGCTATATCTTCACAGTTGCCTACCTACAGAATATTGCTACTGTTACTGTATACCCAATTTCCCATTTTGTAAATGCAAACATGTTAGGGCTATTCTGAATGCATTCCGCCATACTCTTTTGCGTTTGATAAAGGCGGTTATAATATAATGACTTTTAAAAGGTCCTCAGGTCACAAGAACCCTTTTTGAAACCTCCTGGAAAGAGCAGCCTATTAAACACAGATCCTGGACTTGAGTTAGATTAAGTAAAGGGTTGAAACTTGAGTCCTTTTGCCTGGGGTTAGAATAAACTAGCTTCTGTGGGAGTAAGGGTATGTTGGGAAGACTGAATGGCCAATCAGCAGATTGTGACAATCTTTGGGTTTCTATTACATTACACTATTCCCCTTTTGCTTTTGAGAGATCCATTCCTTTTGTATAACAAGAGCATGCAGCTGTTTGCTATAGCCGTTATTTTACAGCCTAACTTACACCCATTTCCTATAATAACTATTGTTTATTTACTATACTTAAACACATTAAGACAACATTTTCAAAGGACCACCAAAAGGAATTTATTAGTATTATATGATGTCTATAAGAATGAAACATTAAATTATTTGTATGACCCTGTTTGAAATAACTTCAATACATACAAAAGACAATTGTTTTACTAACAATATCCAACAAATTCTTTAGATAATTCTCCATTCAATTTTTCTGTAAAGCAATCATATCACTTTATAAAACTGTATTTGATAAATGTGGATATTGGTCAGGTTTATATTAGTGATAACCACTACATCAATAAGGATCTCATAGAAGCAACTTTAAACTTCTTATAGAAGTATATATATGCATCCTTAACATCATAGTTACACATATTAGAACATGTGTTTATATATATTAGAGTGGAATTTTTCTGAAATCTAGAAAAATTTAGCAGGAAAAGTAACAATATCTGACAATATAGCTGATCCCTCAGATAAACAGTTTTTAGAAAAGAGATAGTTAAATAGATTCACAAAAGCAAGCCTAGCTAATGATGGAATATGCTTTCATCTTCAGAACATGGCAAAGGAATATTATGTCATGTTTCAATTAAATACATAAATCATGAATCTAGTAGTCAATATTAACACTAAGAAACAGTAAGTAGATTTTGATGAATAACAGAGAAATTGGCAGGATGGCACCTCACAGTTAAGATAATATGTTATATATATCCAACATACAAGCTGAGATCCATGACTGCACAATAGTGGAAGAGGCAAACAAGTGATATAGACTCATTCCTAAACAAAATGACACATAAACTTGAAAAAGCTAATATACTATTTTTGATTATATAAAATAACAGTTAAGATTAAAAGTTCTCAAAAATTCAGTTACATAGAATAAATATTTTTCAAAGCCTTCATTTGCTTCATTAAGAAGCAAAAAGTTTCATGTTTTACACATAGTATTTTCTATGGCTCTTTGGACCCAGTTGCAGTGTAGATATGTGTGGTAATTTCAGTCCGATGAAAGCAACTGTTTCATGAACAAATAAAATAACTTAGTTCTGCAAAATTGTTAAACTATTATGGTTCATGGTTTAAGATCCACTTTGTGAGATATCACACTGCATTTATTCATTTGAAGCAACTCTAGATGGGATGTGAAGGACATTCCTAAAACTGATTGTGTGTTAAATAATTCAAAACCAAGATTTGTGATCAAATGGATCTGCAGGCATACATGAGTACCATGGAGGTGAAAGTGACAACTGAGGCAATTAAGTGGGAAATGAATGTCTGGAGGTAATCAAGGAGAGAAAAGGCTGTGGACCCTCACCTCTGCACAGCTCCGTTTATTGCTGAGGCTGGGTATCACAACAAACAACTCATTTCTGCAAGGCACTCATAAATTAAACTAGAATCTATCGAATGTGATTCCATGCTCAGAAGTTAAGCTGATTTTTATTAATATTGCTGGCCAGTAATGAAAATTAATAACAAGGCTATTTAACTAAAGTCCAGAAGTCCCAGTACAAGGGTGGGAGATCAGGGAAGGATGAGCTATAGACTCTTTGTAAGGGTTAATGTGGAGTTGGGGGGGTCACCTTTTCTTCTACCCAAATATTAACATCACACAATTAGGAAGAAATACTTGGCATTCTGTTCACTAACTGGTTGTGGCTTGGAAGTACGTAATAAATGTTTCAGGGTGAGCCCATCGTGGGCGTGTTCTTTTCTTTTTAGAATGCATGTAATACCACTGAGTAAAATTTAACATCTTAACAGAAAGTATTCTTGCATTCATTTGGATCATCAGGGAAGAACTGTAAATTTCTCATGGATAGAATTCTGTTTATCTGAAAACAAATCACTAAAAAAGTCTACTTAGGTTTAAACTAAAACTGAAAAAAAAAGCTGAAAAAAATCTTTACAAAATGCAATAGTCCACTTTATAGCCCTGCTAAACACTGTATGCTATAGCTAATTTAATATCATTTTTATGATTGATGGCTCTGCAGTGCGTTAGGGTCAGGATGGATTGTTAATGAGGTAATAAGCCACAGAGTGTTGAACTCTGAATCTGAACTGATCAGATACTGCTTTATCTCACTAGACTTTGCTTCTTTAGTCCTAACACGATACAGGAGGTAACACCATGGTGTTATGATTCCAGTTGAGCTAGTTCATGTATATATGTGTCAACTATTATAAGTTTTTAATACAAGTAAAACATCGAAAACTTCCAATAGTCAGACTACATGGTCTTGCACAGACACTTCCCAAACCCTGCTGCTGGTTATGGAAAACTGCTGCCAGTCCCAGTCAATTTACAGATACCTTCATGACTTCATATCCTTGGAAACTGCCTTGATTCTAATCAGTAAAGAAATATGCACAAATGTAATTGGGCTGTCAGTGTTGCAAGGACTTTGTGGTCAAATTGGCAAGCTTGAAAATTGCACTCTGAATCCTGATCGTTTAATAAAGAGATAATAATAACAATTTACTGTCAAATTGTGCCCTCAACAGAAAACCTCAGTCCTTGCAAACATTGCTGCCCAAATGTAATCTGGAGGCATCCGGGTCTTCATCCAGAGCTTCTCCTTCAGAAGGGCAGGGAGGGGGACAGCATTCTGTTTGTTTCTATCTCATGACCTCTTCACTTTGTACAGACAAAGCAATCACAGCTCGAGTAACAAGAAAATATGGGAACAAATAAGCAAACAGCATAACAGGACTCAGGCCTCCCAACAGTAATATTTCTAAGAGGCGAAGGGCCTGTTCTGAGACTGTAGATGCCCACGGGGAGTTAAAGACTGCTGCCTGGTGATGGTGGAGTGAGATGATACAGGTTATTCTCCACATTCCCATGACTTCTATAACCTAAAGTCTCAAAGCTCTTGGGCTTTCATTTTGCTAAAATTCCGCAACAGCATGAGATATGCAACATAGGAGAATTTCAGAAAATTTCTCATTTAAATGAACAAGCAAGTTGCTGATTTGTGGTATCAAGAAATGGAATATGTGGACAGTATGGTAGGAAATAAGAGTGGCATCTACTGAGCATCTACACTGTAAAGACAGTTGGACAAGAACTCTCTGTGAATCGTGTCAAACTCTTGTTACTCCTGTAATAAATCAAATTTAGCTTCACTTATAGATAAAATTGATGCTAATCATATTAATTGATCTGGCCCTTGAGTAACCATATTTAAGCAACACTATTATAATTAGAGATAGTTACTATGCATGCGAAGTCCAGCTTTGTTCTCTATCCTTCACATGCTTTGTTTCATTGAATCTTCACAAAACATAGGGTAATCACTTTTATAGAAACAGGGACTACAGCTCACAGCGTTCTATGTAATTCTGAGCATCAAAACAAAAGTTCCTGGGAAGAAAAACCAAGGCTGAGACTAGAACCTATTATTTCCATATGGTCAGGGTAAATCTGATGACCTCCATGAACGTTGTATATCTGTACAGACTCTATTGTGCTAAGTGCTGGGTGAAAAATTTTACCCATAAATGTAAAAATAACACTCTAGGAAAAGTTAGGGTCAAATTCAGCATTGCAAGGAAAAGCATGTCTCGGGAGATGTGGCCCAGCAATTAGAGCACATGAGCTTAGTGCTCCTGCAGAGAACCCTAGTACAGGTCCCAGAATCCACTGTGACTGGAGCTTCAGCTCTAGGGGATCCAATGCCCTCTTCTGGCCTCAGTGGGCACCCACATGCATGTGCTATCCATATATAATAGACACATATATTAGAAATAAAAATAAAATATTTTTAAAGGCAGGAATCAGGATGCATACAGTATAGTCTTTCTTCTAGGAATTCATGATTCATAAAATTTTCCAGAAAAAAAGTAGATTGGCAGTTTCCAGCACCTATCAAGTGACTTTCAATAATAGCAGCTATTTGTGAATACTTATGAGGTGAGACACTTGGGTTAGAGATCTGTGTATACTAACTTCTTGGTTAGAGAGGAAACTGATGTCTTTACTGTCCATCTTGTGTAAGAAATATAATTCTCTATAATAAAATCAGTAGAGTTTTTCTAAAGGTAAAAGGCCCTACTTATTCTAGACAAAAGAGGAAAGTCTTTAGACAAGGTCAGAGAAAAGGCAGGGATTTGGTGATGCTTCCAAGCAGTATTGACATAACAACACAGGCTATGTCAATTTAGGTATTTATTTAAGCCCTTTGGTATTGGTGAAAAATTAAATAATAAAAACTTTTGCTATCCTTCCATATGAATGGACAATAACAAGAAAGCAATGAGTAGTTTAGATAGAAATCACTTAAATTATATAAGAAGCATTATGGAAATGGATACATAAATAAATATTTATGTAAGGAATCCAGTGAAAATTAGTCAAAATCCAAAATAATATTTATATCTTAAAGAAATTTTGTTTCATATGGACAGAACCTTGAGAAAAAATCAACTCTATGTTAACATGGCTATAAAAGAGATAGGAGGAAGGAAGTATATAAAATGAGATTATATTAAAATTTATTTTGTTTTTTAATTACCCAGAGACACAGGTACCAGTTAGCAGTCGGAGAAACCTCAAACCTCAAGAGTGGCTTTATTCTCAGAAAAAGTAATTGTTTCTTTTTCTTCCTTGATAAACAGCATATATTTCTCTAGTGAAAATGAGTCAAGGTAAGAAGCACTTTTTAAAAGTTGAGCCCCCCCCCCAAGAAGAATAAATTTTAAGTTAATTTGTACATCAACTTGTAAAAATGTGCTGGTCCTACTTTAATGAGAACAAAAGTGACAGATAAAATGAGCTCATATTTCACAGATAATTCTTGGTGCCACATTCAAAGGGAATGGAAGCTACAGATGCTCACAAAGCTAATATAATAGTCTTTCTGAGGAACAAACTATTTTAAAGCAGGTTGTCTGCTTGGTTCAATTTGTTTATCATGTCTCTTTTAGTTATAATGATGTTTAGAGCTATATTTTCTTTCCCTATCAGTATCCAACTTTCTTAAAATGTGGATGATCATATAGCTTGCCTGCATTAAAGTCACAGTGATTTTCCTTGTACATGGTTGTAACTTAGAAATGCTCAATTGGATTTAAGTTTTTCTTTTTTAATTCAATAATATGTTCTCACATAAGGCTATGATATGAAGAAACAGAAAAGCTTAGGGGCTGGAGGGATGGCTAAGTGGATAAATGGCTTGATGAACAAATGTGAGAACAGGGGTTTAGATTCTGAAGATCCATAAAAATGTGGAATACACAGACCAACACCTCAAACTTTCCATGGAGTTCCACACACATGCCAAAGCATCAGGGCATGTGATTCACACATGAACATACACATACAGATACACACATGCAGAGTTTTTTAAGGCAAAGTTTCCTCATTTGTAAGGGTAGTTAGACAAAATCAGGACCCGTTCCTGCTTTGCTAGGTTGCAGTCATGATGCCTTATTGGATATGCTGTTCTGCTTCACCAGTGAGGACATCCATGTTATTTGAAGCCATAAAGATGTGTGGACATGTGACTAATGGCTCTAATTGTTTTTTTTCCCCCTGTGGCTGTGTATACTCCTTGATTCAAACAATGCTATACAACAATGATGTCTACATGATGATAAACTCATGGCAGAAGACAGATAGACAGATCTGATTCTGTCTCTCTCTCTCTCTCTAAATATATATATATACATATATATGTATGTATATATATATCCGTGTACACAGATATATATGTATACACACATATATACATATATGAATATCTTGATCTTGATCTTCCTCTCTTCGTCTCTCTCCTCTCCCTCTTCTCTCTATCTCTTCATTCCCCTTTTTCCTCCATCATCTTCACTATTTAAATCACTGACCTTAAACCAAACACTTGAGGGGAACTGAGGAGTAGATTTGCCTACCTGTTAATCTCAAACTGGTTTTAGTCAGAAAGCATGATTTCTAGGTCCCCAGATAAGACACAAAAATTAGTAACTCCCCCCAAAGAAAACTACAAAGAAGGATTTTGAATGTTTTTGCCATAAAGGTAAATGTTTGAGGAAGCAGATGTGTTTAGCTCAATTAGAACATTATACAATGAACACATGTATTATACCACTCACTAATTATGTTCAATTTTATCAATCAGTTAAAAATAAAAAGGATTAGTAACTGACCATATTCTGTATGTCATATCTGGAAAATTTGAGCAATAACTACTGATTTGGGTTCCTCCAACCTCAGTTACTGAGACAGAAAGTCTGGTCTAGATTGTTCCTTCAAGTAACTGTGTAATGAAACACAGTGTGGTATCTGTTCATATTTGAGCAGGTACAAATGAACATGAGTAATTAGGAGGATTACTGGCAAGAAAAAGTTTTCCCAACACTGCTTACATGACTCTTCTTGACAAAAGAATACCTTCGGGTCAGGAAAAAGAGCGGTAAAAAAAAACACCCTCAGTGCAGCCCAATTCCATTTCAGGACAAATGAGATGTGCGGACTGTGGAATCTCAGGCACTCTTTCCCTATAATCCGCAGATAACTGGGCTTAACCATTTTCCAAATAAAAGAATCATTAAAGTGAGAAATGGAGAGAGAGAGAAGGAGAAAGAAAATGTTTTTAAAAAGTTAGAAAGAAAGGAAGAAATGGATAGAGGGAGCCAGATACAAAGGGGGACATAAGGAGGGAGGGAGTGGGCAGGTCTGCTAGGTGGCTGATGAAGTCACCACTGCAGGGAAACTAAACAGTAGAGGAAGCTTTGAGAACTTTCCAAGTAAGGTTACTGGTTCCAAAAAGACAATCAACAATAAAAAGAAATTTATGGCTCTGTTTTCTTAGACAGGAGCATGTACGGATACATAAACGACCTAGTCTTCAAGCACCCAAATTTTACCTTAACCATCACACATCTGAAATGTTTAAAAGAGGTGTCTCTCATGTGCTGCACAGAAACCTGACAGCATCTTTAGCTGGGGGTGGGGGGGTCGTGCATTGTGGCACCAAAATGAATAGACACAGAGTTCTAAACCCAGCTTCCAGACGAAGAGAAACGTTTTCAGATCCAACATCTGAAACTTGTTTCAAACTGAGCCTCAGCTGCAGTTACAGCATAAAACATGATATGGGGCCCAGAACACAGAAACAGTGTTGTGAGCCCCAAGTGTCCCTGAGGAAGGATCAGCAACCATGTGTCTATCAGATCCATCTTAGTTAAAAGAGGGCTTGGGACACAGGTCTCTGCAATTGAGAGGCAAACTGCACCTGACTCTTGTCCTTGTCCAAAAGCTTCTTCTGTAGAGGAGGAAAGTCAGCTGCTACTGCACAGGCAATGTGTGGTGGGTAAAGTAGTCAAACACGCATAAGAGAGCTAGAGATGGGATTACAGTAGTTTTTGGCATCCAAAAGCTTGCTAAAGGTGGTCAATCCAACCACAGCACAGAGATGTTGAATCAGAAACCTGCTGGCTCCAGAAGGATTGGTGAGCCAGAGAAGAAAGGATGAAGTTCCTTCACAGAAATCTCTTATGTAATTCCAGACTAATAAAAACCCAAAGGCACAGCCGAAGCAGAAGGATCTTGGATATAATTAAACTATTGACCATGTACTTTGCCAACAACATGTTTCCAGTTATAGCTGACCTAGATGGAGGACAGAAGAATCTGAACAGCAGCGTTTTGAACTCTGAACTGCATATGTCATTTTAATACCAGATTGAGAGCTAAGTGGGATTCCAGGACCTTACTTTAACTCAGAGCAACTAATACAGACTGATCTGAGAATATTAAGAAAATTTCAAACAAGTTCACTGTATACAAGTTTAAAAGATATGGAGGGAATCATTTTAAAGTCATGTAATGGCGTTTTGAAAATTTTAAAATGCATTTATGTGATAAGAAACTTGGCAAGAAAGACAGGCTTCTGTTGACCACATCTTAGCAATACCAGGAGGCTGAGAACAGAGGAGGAGGCAATTGGGAGCAGAGGGTTGGCCTCCACCTAATGAGGGGACAACTGCTTTAAGAGTGAGAGACAGACACCACTCTGACAGCTGACAGCAGACCCTGAGTGGCCTCGCTGGATACACGCACCATCTTCCTTAGTTAATGTGCATGGACAGGAACGGTTAGACTCCGAACTTACACTAACACGATTGATGTAGTTAACAATGAGATCTCATGAATACATCATCTGCCGGTCATTACTATGAGATCTGGCACTGTTATGAAGAGACACCTACTCCGTCCCTCATGTTTCCTTCCTACAGCTCAACCCCCCCCCAAAAAAAATTATGGCAGGCATCTCTAAAATTGGTGAGAGAATTTGCTATCATGAAAACAAAGCCCACAGACTTGAAGAGACTTCCTCAAATTCCCACAATGCAATGTGTGTGCATATAAAATCATCTGCCTCTATTTTGATTTCTAGCTTGGTATTAATAACATTGGCTTTCCTGTTTGGTAACTTCTTGCAATTTTTTAAATACACAACCCACATTATTTTTCATTAATCTAAGAAATATTTATTTGTTACATATCTTTTCAAGCACTGTGATATATTGTATCATATGATTTAAATGATGTTTTGAATTATGAAATTAGCTATACATGTATTGGGAGCATTCGTACTACAAATTGGATCATTATAGGATATTATATTATAACTTACAAACGTGTTTCAGTGTTCCTTGTCCTGAGAGGTAGGAAATAAGAAGTCAGAAGAAATTTGATTTTTTTATTATATCTAATGAACCTTTTTCACTTATTACAAATATCAAAGATTTTCTCTTCTTATTCCATTTAAATGACAACGTTTAATTCTTTATTCTGTGTTGTTGGCCTTTCTCAGTGGCTATGGCAGTTGAAAGTTTCTGAGAGAGGGTAATCGCTTTTTTCTTAGGATGTGTCCACTGATACAACACCATTCTTTACTGCATGGCCCAACACCCATGGACAGCACTAACTGGATTTGGTGGCTTATAAAACTAATTCTGAAAACAAAACATGAACCTGGTAAGTGCCATGCTATAAGGAGAGCTGAAGCAGTTATACAGAGGGGTAGGTACAATCATGTTCATTATATACATGTAAAACACTCTCAAGATTAAAGAAAGTTAAAAATAATAAAATAGATATATTTCTAAAAGTCCTGCTCCATTGAATTTCTCTTGCATGTTGTCACTGTGCACAAATTCTATTCTGTGTTTCTTTAATCACTGTACTCAGCCAAGACATGTTTTCATTGTTTTTTTCTATGACAAAATTATATGAGCAAAAATCAATTTTACAATGAATGTTTTAGGCTGTGGTAGTTCTTGTTTTGTGTGAGTTTGAAACAAGACCATTTCATCAGCATCTACTGTATATTATATATAGCTAAACTATATAAACAACTAAAATATATCTTTGTTGTACCAAGTTATAAAAATATTTCAGGCTGTGCCAGAAAGGCTCATTATGCTGCCAGCACCTACCAAAGCTCTCTGTGGTCCCTGCAACCCAGTGACTTCCTCACTTCAACCCTAGCTAATCCAGGTGTATGGATCCTTTTGCCAGCTGAACTCTGGGTTATACTTTCTCAACAGGAAGTACTTATGAGGCATTCAAATGCCAGAAAAGAGAAAGCAGAATGTATACCACTGCACTTACATCAACATGCAGGTTAGGGATTTTGCAGTGACCTATGAATGTTTTTCTATAAAAACATTTTAGTTCTATAGACAGTGAGGCTAGTGGTGACAGTTTTCTGAGGCACTGAGGATTCTCTAACCCTCTCTGAGTTGTTTCTGAGTCTATAGTCTCTGGCCCTTACTAAGGTGGGACATTCTTGCAGCTAGAAAAGCACCAAACACCTGTACTAAATTCTATCATGTCTGAAATAGTTTGAATCGTGGCTTTCTTCTGAAACAGTTGTTGACATGGAAATTGATTGCAAAAAACAAATTTGAAATCATTTGCATGAAGAAATTTATAATAGCTTATCTGCCTTGTTATGTTTAGAGATTAAAATTAACAATACTAACATTAGTAAAGAATGACTTATTTGTGATCTGCACTGTAACTGAAAAAGTATGTTAAAGTACTGTTTTAGAGGTAGTGCCTAAATAAAGTGTCTGCTAAAATACAAAGATTTGGAAGACAACAAGGATGCTGTGACTAAGCATTCGGTTGTAGATAATGCTTGCAGAGATACTGCGGTGACTTTGTCCTCACTGAACCACTACATACCCAGATACCAAACAGTGCAAGTTTTAAATTTTAAATTCAAGGCATAATCTAAAGCAAAGGGCTCTTTAAGTTTGTCTCATTCTTACAGCTAAATACAGGGGCAATGTATTTAAACACTGACCTCCACACTAATGAGTTATATTGAAAAATTAGAAAGCACATTGAAGCCATAGACTTATTTATTATCTTAGATGAAAATTAAGACCTTATTTGTGAACAATGTGGACTTTTGGGTGGATCCCAATGGCTTTGAACCTCAAAATTCTACTCCACTTTCATGGGGTCAGAAGGAGCCAGAAGAACTGCAGCTGAATCATTTATCTTGCAAGGGGCTCCTGGCTTTCCACAGGGTGGACCCACCACTTTGCTGCTTCCAGACTCAGTGATAGAGTAGACACAAAATGATAGATAAGAAGTCTCCCTTGACATAGATAGCTCAGACAGAAAAATTGGAAGTTTCTGCTAACTTTTGTTGTCAGAAAACTTGGCAAGAATTCTATAAATAAATTTTCAGGGTTCTTATCCAAGGAGAGAGAAGAGATTATATAAAGAAACACTCATTCATATCATTGTATTTCCAATACAATCCATATTTGAGATATTTGATGTTCAAGAGTAGAATCATAGGCCAAGCATAGAAACTCTCACCTTTAATCCCAGGACACCAGAGGGAGGGGAAGATGTATCTCTGAGTTTGAGGCCAGCTTGGTCTACAGAAACAATTCCAGGACAGCCAGGGCTACAAAGAGAAATCCTGTCTCAACATCCACCCACAAAAGAAAATAATCATGATTTACTAGATCAGTGTGTCAATGAACTCAAATTTGGATGCAATAGTGGTCAAGGATAAATATAATTCAGTGTCAAACCATCTGTGGTACAATATCAATGGAGATATCCAAAGACAGATTAATTGTTGATGTGTTAAGTGTACCTGGTTCTTTATCCCATCACTATTATCACCATAAAAGACTCAAAAGACAGCCTTTCACCAAAGTGCTAAGGCATACATTGTTGAAGAGAAGAATGATTACAGGTAGTAACTCCACTGAAATGTGTTTCTGAAATCCGTTAAGGGTAATATAATCCTCAAGAGTGACAGAGGCCAAGTGACCGGACTAAGTATAAAGGCCTAAGACAAAGCATACATAATCCTCAAGGCAGAAAGCAGCTGAGACAAAGCTCATAGAGACACTAGATTGGCTAAAATGTCATGATGCCCATCGAGCTAGCTGCATACCAGCTACTTGATATTTATAACTTCGTATATTAATGATGATGTGGAGAATGATAGCCTCTCATCTAATCTCCAGACTCAGATCCTCAGAAATGAAGAGAATGCTAGATTCCCTTTGTCTTTGCCAAAGTAGTAAACTGTAAATATCCCTAGTGGTTCCTCTAAACGTCTCATAAGCAACAACACTGCTAGAAATTCTATAAAGTGGAACAATTTCCTAAATTTCTAAAGCCATAGTGGGCAAAAGACCCTCCTTATGCCAAATACCAACATTGGTGTTTTGACCCTTGGCATATTAGGAAAGGATAATTCTTAGCCTTTGGAATGAATTCCTCTTGCCAAATAATTAATTAAATTGGGAGTGGCACAGATTCATTCCACTAAGGAAGACTAGATGCTAGATATATCAGATATAGGATTCCAATCATGTCCATTTTACTATGTGACCCATGGCCAAAAATAAATGGCCTTGGAGAAAGGCAGGGAATTAGTGCAAACATAATCAGGAAATAATTCCAATTGCAGCTGCTATTCCAGATGTGCCTGTTCCCTTTTCAAAGTAAATTAACATGCCACTGAGAACTGTTACCCAGCTATTGATCAAGAAAATATCTTTTCTGTGTGCTGTGAGGAAAACAAACACAGCCGAGGGAGTTGGTTTTCCCTAACATGGGCAGAAGTGCACCTTTTTTTTTTTCATATGAGCTCAACAATGTGCCCTTCTGCTGTTATTTTATGCAAACAATTTAGCCACTCAGCCTTCACAAAGCAAAATTTGCAGGTCTTCTCCCTAAGTGATGAAGCAGTTGTACTTTTTCAAAATCCAAGATGGTTTATGTAGGTACGCCTCAACCTGTGAGGCTTTCTACCCAAAACACTTGACTCTTTGGCTCGAAAAAAAAGTAATAATGTACTGAGATGGGAATTTTTGAAATATAAGGTTCTGAGAAAATAAGATAAGACAAAGTAAGCTAAATTCCTCTGCTCTTTTTTAAAAAAATCAATTTCCCATTTTCTTTTATAAGTTTGATAGAGAAAAATTCCAAGGAGGCCCCTGTACTTGGGGGACAGTTGTGTTCCCTGCCCCCCCCCAAAAAAAAGAAAGAAAAAATCTTTGTAGAAATGACAGGAGTTAGCTGTGGGGTAGAGGATAGGGCCCTCAGGAGACAGAGAGTTCCCATGAAGAGACCCTCTGTGGGTTAAATATTGTAATGTCTGATACAGAGAGGAGTGAGGTTTTTACCACTTTCTGCTAATAACCTTCATCCACTGTCTTCCTTGATTTGGAAAATTTTCCATAATCATACAAATCACAATAGTCAGAACATACTAAAGTGTCCAGAGGGAAAGAAAACAAAAAATCAAGTGGACTATAGCTCTTTTGGAAATGTCTATGGGTATTTGGTTTGCACCTAGGTTGACCTGAGAGCAATGAGGAATGTTGGGTGCACAGAGGCAACAAGTTGATGTCAGGGAGCAAAAATCCATGACGCAGAATTCCAGGAAAGATGCTTAGAACACATCAAATCCTCAGATACATGTGATCTGAGTAAGCTATTGTCACTCCATTGGTTACTTGCAGTGGAGACTCATGTCAGAGAATGACTGTCTTCAACATGCTGTAGGGTATGTGGAGAGTGTGGGGCACACGAGACATTCATTTCAACTAAATCTCATGAATGTGTGCTCAGATTTGTGAATGTTACAAATTATTGACATAGATCTTGTGAGTAGAAGGAAAATGTAAAAAGCAAAGACTCACAGTCTAATTTCGGAGCAAACCGGTGACAGAATTGAAGAGGCAAACCCTACAGGATACTTAAATGTAAGTGTCACCTAACAGGGGGCAGGGTCTTGTACTTTATCCTGAATCCTTGGAGGAAAGAATCCCACCTATGACTATTACTTGCAGTGGGTACATGAAGCTCCTGAGAGAGTTGTGAATGGGGCAGTCTGCTCAAGCAAAGCCCAGATGAAGAACTCAGAACCTGGGAGCAATGTTCTAAAGCACACAGATGTTCTCTATTCTTGTAGCTCTCAGAAGGGCTGTCTACACAGACACACTTCTATTTTCCTGCTATCTGTGGAAGCCCAAGGGGTAAGTCACACACCAAACTCATGGCTTACAGAAACCCCTTGCTTTTATGTAGCTTTAGAGGCAAAATGTTGCCCTGTGATGCTTCACTATTAGACTAGAAATACCCTTCTGGCTGTTCCCTTGCCAGGAGTCCTAGCTGTCTATTTAAATTAAACTGTGGGGTTTGCATTAAATATTACAAGCTGGGTACCAACTTTCACAGTAATGAAATGTGTTTCTGCAAATGGTAAACTCTTTTTATTCCTCTGCGACTGGTCTGGATTCAGAGCTCGCAAGCTTTGTTTTCCGATGTTGCTGATTTTTCTCTTGGAAATCAAAGTGTTCCACATTCAGAAAATTAGCGATTCTTTAATACTTCAAAATGTGATGTGAGTCTCTCTTTTTCAGTATTTCTCAGCCTCTCGAACTGTGTTCCCTCTGTTTTCATTGAGCTTCAGAATGAGCTGCTCTGAGTAAATACACGAAGTCGGGGTAGAAAGCAAGTCGCATGTACCACTCCCACAGTTCTGCCGAGAATGGAGCTTTTAAAATTGAATTCCCCAAACAATAGCATTAGTGTCCTGCAGGAACCTTCCAGAAATTCACTTCTCGTGCCCCAGTATAGAACCACTGGCCAGAAATTCGAAGGCCAGGAATTTTTTCATGAAGTTGTGGTGTGGTTGTGATAGCATTGAGAAGGACTGGTCTGAAGTTGTCAGCACCTTCCCGCTTTGGTTTCTGACATGAAATATGATCGTCACTAAGCTTTCACACCGTTCACATCCAGGATTCAAATGTCTTTTTCTGCTCATTGACCACCTGACCTCCATACTTCCTTCTCCTGACCAGCATCTGCCTTTCCCTTCTCTCTGCCTGGTTCAGAACTGGTAATTCTGTAGGATAGTCTTGTCTTGAGATCACAGGTTCCACCTTAAACAGAAAGTCTCTGGTAAGGCATGGGAATGGTGAGGAGTGTCTCCCTACCATATTCTTGAACCTCAAAATGAATCTTTTCTCATATATTCATCACCATGAATGATGTTTCCATATCTCCACTTCCCAGGAATTGACAGTAGATGTAGGCAGATAGATGGTCCAGCTCTCCCTTGCATATTGCTTGTTTCTCTCTCCTGTTTCATTTATCTTCTTCCATGCCATAAAGATATTGCTTTGTTTTTGTTTGGTGTACTTATTTTTGGCTGTACATAAAGAATATATTTAGGCACATTAATTTTACACTGACCACTCTTGAAGGAAACCTTGTCCGTTCTCTGTGCACATACATACATGTGTGCGCGTGCATGTGTTTACCAGCATGTGGGGGGGGTGCCAGTGCACACATTACACAGTGCTTACTCCTAAAGACATCAAAAGAAAGCTCTCAAAAGAGTCTCCTCCTCTTCCAGCTTGTTGAAACAGCGTCTCTGTTGGTGCTTCTTCTGTTGGGGTATCTTTATGATACTCCACAATAGATGGCCAAGACCCTTTGGAGCCATTTTCCTGTCTCCGCCTCCCATCTTGCTTTACGAGCATGTGATTATAAATACACATCTCCACATCTGACTTTATTTATTTATTTAATGTAGGCATCATGTCATTGTGTTCGCGTGGGGAGTCAATCTTTCTTTCCACTCTGTGGGTTCCAGGGATCATACTGAGGTCCGCAACTTAGCAGAGAATGCTTCTATTTGTGGACCATCTCCTCCTGACCCAAAGGACCACTGTTTAGTATCTGAATCATTTTCTTCCCTATCATTTTCTCTTGTCTGGGAAGCTTTAACTTACATGACAATTGGCTCTCCCAAAGTTTTAATATCAGTTTTACATCACAGAAGCCTGTCACTGATAGAGTCTTGGTTTTCTTCCCATAACTTTCTTTAGGACCTCAGATGGACTAGATCAGTAGCTCTCAACCTGTGCATCATGACCCCTTTGAGTTCGAATGACCTGTCCAAGGGATTGCATACCAGATATCCTGCATAATGAGATATTTATACTATAATTCGTAGCAGTAAAATAACAGTTATGTAGTAACAAAAATTTATTGTTCAAGGTCACAATAGCATGAACTATAGTAAAGGATTGCAGCATTAGGAAGGTTGAGAACCATTGTAGCAGAGGGAAAAGCATAAGGCTATGTGGGAAAACAAACATATTAATTAAAACTTTAAGACAGATGCTAGAGAGATGACTTGGTCATTAAGAAATTGGCTGTTCCTGCACAGGACCCGAAGTCTGTTCCCAGCACATACATGGCAATTGACAATGCCCTGTAAGTCCTGTTCCAGGGAATCCAGTGTCCTCTTTTGGTCTCTGTGGATACCTTCACACATGATGCATACATACACAACAACACACACGCACACACACACAAAATAGAATGAAAGCAAAACTTCAAAGTTTTGTCACAAACCAGCTAAAGCTTAGAAACATGGGAATAGTTTTCTGGTCATGTATCCTGGTTTAATCTCCTGCCACCACTAAAATCCTTCTGCTCCCAAACTAATTTTCAGAAGATACATTTTAACTTATAATTATCTTATTTTTCAATTTTATTATTTTTTATATGAGTGAGTTTTTTACCCTCATTTGTCCAGTGCTTGTACAAGTCATAACAGGACATGTAATCCCCTGGAACTGGAGTTGTATATGGTAGTGCGCTGCCATGTCAGTATTGGGAGTTGAACTGTCAACCTCCAGAAGAGCAGCAAGTGTTAACTATTGAACCATTGTTCCATTCTCCACAATACTCTCTCTTTTTGTTTGTTTCTTTGAATATTGTTCTCTTTCCAACTCCATTTATAGATCATTATTTACTATAAAACTTGCATATTGAAGAACAAATAAAATGCTTGGAAAATGAATTTAAAATGCTTGTATCCTGCTTTTGCATCTTGGATGATTACGGCCTTCTAGCTTGTCACCAGCTACCATCATATTCACCCCAGCATATACCAAAGAGCTTTCATGTTTAAAACGTAAAGTTACTATTAGAAAGTGTTCCAGCTTCAAGGACTGTGTTCTCCATAGATTCCTCTGTGGCTCAGACTGACTCAGTTCTAACCCTGTGGGCCCTAGGTTGGTGTTACAGCAGAGATTCTGTCTTTGCCCCAGAACCCCTCCTCACCATATTCATAGTTATTATTTGTCCACTTTTCATCTTTTTTAATTAAAATCCAGCAATCAAATTGAATAATCAGTGATATTGTCTTCATTGAGATTTCTATTCCTTTGACTTAACACTATGAAAACATTTTCAATGTCATTTGTAGAATCAATGTTTCCTCTGTTTTTGCAGTGTGACTGTTCTGATATGATCCAGGAAGTGTTCCAGTTGTCAGGATTTCACAGGGCTGGAAGATTGAGCCCTTTTTAAAAATTTATTCCAACACCTTGGATTCAATTAAATAGTCATATCTAAATTTAGAGTAACTATTCATTTATACTTGTATAGTATAATATTTGTCTAAAAGGATTTTCATTAACTGTGATCTATGAGGCTGTGATGACAGTTCCTATTTTCATTTCTAATTTTCCAGAGTTCAGATTTCATTGCAACATGAAATTCTGTAATGAGGTGGCAAAGCAATAAAAATGCTTAAAAATTTCAGTTCCTTCCAGCAGACTTAGTCTGACTTCCACAGGGCTGGGTGTTCTTTCTGACAACAAAATCCTTTCCACCTGTGGCACAAGGTGTCATAGTTCACTGTAGGGACGTCCTAGCTGTGCTGTCCCACCACCTCAATACACTTCTGTTGAGGACTGTAGAGGACATTGGTGCTTCATGCCTTCTTTGTGGCTCCCTGGTATTCCTTCTGAAACTCTCTTCTTCTCGCTCCCACTCCATCCTGGCAGCCTTTCAGTTTGGAGAAAGATCCACTTGTTCATAATTACCCACAGAGCCATGCGTTGAATTAGTTACAGAGAAAGGATCTCTGTTAAAAGCGGAGGAATCCATGATAGTTATGCACTGGCCTCTCAGAGAGCCTCGTGAAAAGGAAAGGAAAAAACTAACTAACACTGTCTTATAAGAAAGTGATGAAATGAGATTCTACTATACCCAAGTTAATTTTGACAAGGGTAGTTTTAAAACTCTGAAATAAGACTACTGATTGTCTAAACGTTACATTGTTTTTACTACTCTGATCTAATGTCACACCGTTTTTGAGAGTGCATGTAGTTTCTAGTGTGCATTCATTAAGTATGAAAACGATAAATTTATATTTAAGGTATTTAAGAGACGTTCCCTAAGGAAAAGTTAATATGAGTTTATTTTTAATTGACAATGATCTTTACATCCAAACAATAGGCTTTTGAGTAACAGAACTATTGAAATTAGCTCACTTCTAATGAAGGTAATTCTTCTTAGGTGTGTGTTTATAGTTTGAAATATTTCTAAGTATCCAACATTTTTGTCATCATTGTAGCACTATAAAAATACCTGCATCTACTTGAATCTTTAGGCTAATCCTCTATTTAGGAAACTATGAATAATAACTTCGCTGATAAATTTTAAGGCTTTAGCAGTATATAATTAATATTGTGACAAGAACTTTTGAAGGAATTTGTTCTTTTTGTTTGTAAAATGAAAAGCATAATTGCAATTCTTTTATGTCACTAGAACCCATTACATTAGCTAAATTTCTGTCTGCAGTGAGAGCAGCCTTCTGACCCCAGAGCTTTTGTGTTTATTTAGTATTTCAGATTCAAGGATAAAGAAAAGATACTTACACAGAACTCACTTAAATTGAAAAGCAGCAACCAACAGTCAATAGATTGATCCATTCCAGAAAAATAAAGCTTAATGACGTTAATCATAATTCCATTTTATATACAACTTTATTACTAGATCATAGACTAATGGGTTGACTTTTAAATGCTTTCTCTATAATGTTAAAGTATTTCCCCATTCCTTAAGTATAAAGTTATTACATGTAAGTTATTCATAGGCTTTAAAAATAGAGACAATATATTAATAGTGGTAAAGGGAAATATAAAAACAAAAAAGTAGACTTTGAAAAGAGTATGGCATTTTATATTAGAACTACTTAAATCTTTGAACTGTCAATAGAAGCAATAGCATGCCCGACTGAGGTAAAGCACTCCTCATCCTCCATTGGCTACAAAAAGCTGGGGTATTTTTAGCCCTGTTGCTCAGGAATTGAGTTAGCATAGGTTTGGAATGAGAGGTGCAGTAGAAGAGTGTGTTAAGGGTGTAGCGATAGCTCCAACACAGTGCTTGTGTCCCTGACACTCAAAACTCCCTCTGCACGCTGCCACCCGTACATCACAGGCCAGGGCTGTGTCTTAACCCAGGCATGTCCTGTGAAGGAGGAATTTATCAGGAGCCAGAAGAATAGGACACGAGGAAGGGAAGAGTGTGATAATGTGGCAGTTCCACGAGCTTTTAATTGGGGAATTAGCATGCAATTCAGGCATCAAAAATAAATCTAAAAGAGCAACTCTGTTAAGTATATGCAAGAGTGTCTCATTTCACCCCAAATGTTTAGCATACTGTGAAAAGCTGTTGATCAAAGGTCTAAAATTATTTTTAAATCAGAAAAGAGCAAACCATTTGAGTTCAGTATGTTCCTGAAAGAATAGAGTGGCTAAAAGTCGTGTCACCTACCCCCACCCCCTTTCCGATGATGCGCACTTAAATAGAAGACAAAACAGTGATGAAAATAATTAGTCTGGTGATCATTTCTCTGTTTGTATATTCTTAAACGGCACATCAAATCTTTTTATCATATTAGAGTCTAAAATTTATTATTATTTTCTAGCTATTAAACACGGTTCCCTGTTTAATCTATTAAAGTCATGCCTATCACCATGAGGCCCTCCTTTACTGCAAAGAGATTTTATGAGCAAAGACTGCATGGGGAGACGAATATTATTCCCTAAAGACGCCCGACAGCTTTGCTATACCGATTTCTGCCTGTGTATGAAGTATTTGTCCTCTGGGCAGCATAGCTACACAGCACAATGTCCCAGATGTCAGACTGCAGAGTAAAACCCTCTGTGGCAAATTTTTGCTCATGTGCAAACTGTTTATTTCTGGAAGGGGCTTGAGCTGACATCAACTGGTACATATCTGTGGCTTTGACCACTAGGGACAAACAAAAACTGCTGGTCAAGGAGTTTGGTGTAGGGTTGGCTCTTGGCTGTCCTAAAATTTCTCGATACCTCATTCCACATGGACTATCTGATTTCTGTGCTTTAAGTTTATCCAGCATTACTCATAGGTTCCCTTTGAGCAAGATACTGGCCGAGGCTGTAAGCAATGCAACAGTGGGGGTGGAGGTTGTGTTGATGGAAGGCTTGTCAAAGACTAGCAGAATAGACAGCAGGATGCCACTGGCTGGAGCCCCAGACCTTATGTGGGTTCCTAATTTGATGGGACTGGTGGCTATAATAAAAGGAGGTAGAGGAGACAGAGAGGCAGTGGGGAGACAAGTCCATCGGTACCCATATGCTCAGAATGGCTTTTTAAGCATCCAGAAGAGGCCGTCTACATTAACTGAGAACTCTTCCTCGCTTTGGGCCCTATCGGGTACCTGAGAGTGCTACCGCCTTAATATCAGAACTGAACACCCCAAAACTTAATATCAGAACTGAATACCCCAAAACTGCGAGGAAAGGGAGTTTTGGAGCCAGGTCCAGTGGCACAGGCCTATAATCCCAGCTAATCAGAAAACTGAGGCAAGAGGATTGAGAGTTTAAATCCTGACTAGGCAACTGAGAGTGACCTTGTCTCAAAAAAAGGAAAAGCAGGACTTGCGATCTTCGGTGGCACGGTGCTTATCTAGCATGTGTGAAGCCTTGGATTGAACGATTCTGAGCACTAAACACCAGCACAGGGTAAAAAAAATTAGTCTAAACAGGAAAAAAATATTCTCTAGAAGTCAAAAGCATATCACACTCTACTTGGGCAATCAGAGTGTGTTTCGGCTATTTTGAAATTGTATGCATTAGACCAGTGGGTCTCAACCTTCCTAATGCTGTGGCAGTTCCTCATGTTGTAGGGACCCCAACCATAAAATTATTTTGCTACTGTCATGAATCAGAATGTATTTATCTGTGTTTTCTGATGGTCTTACATGACCCCTGTGAAAGGGTCATCCAGTGTCCCTATCCCCCTCTGAAAGGGGTCACAGCCCTCAGGTTAAGAACCATTGTACTAGAATACATAGGTTTTAGACTGGTATCTGAGATGTGAGGAAGGAAGAAAAAGTACAGAAAAAAGAAGGGGATATAACCAGCTCCTACTGCAGTAGGCTATTCCAGTAGGAGTGGGGAGCAGCTTATCTTCAGAGTTTTTGGAACCATGTCATAAATGTCAGCATTAACAGAGGAAGTTATCATCCTTTGTGGTATTAGTTTCTTGTCATGTGCCAGCCCTCAAATAATGACACAGAGACTTACTATTAATAATAAAGCTTAGGCTTGTTCCTAACTAGTTCTTATAACTTAAATTAATGCATATCTTTAATCTATGCTCTTCTATGTGGCTTGGTTACTTTATTATGTACTGCCCATCTTGCTTGTTTTGTGTCTAGTTGGTGACTCCACCTTTCGTCTTCCCAGAATTCTCTGTTTGGAAGTCCCACCTATCTCTCCTGGCTAGCTATCAGTTTTTATTAAACCAATCATAGCAATACATCTTCACACAGTGTACAAATATCCTACAATAATTCCTTCTTCATCTGGCATTCTTCTTGCCAGGCACAGAAGGGTCAATGTCATTCTCTTGAGCTGATTGCTCAGAACCCCCACAAATCTGGCTCACTTCCATTTTGATTTTAAGGTACAAGAAAATGGGACAGCTTGGGAATATTTCTCTTCTCTTGGGATTCTACCTGTGATAGCAATATTTCAACATCCTCTGCAAAATCTGATTATAAAACCAGTAGTGGCAATGCATGCCTTTCATTCTGACAGCTGAGAGGCAATGGTGGGGAGGTGCTGCCAAGTTCAAGGCCAGTCTGGGATGCTTAGCAAGATCATGATCAGCCTGGCGTACAGAGTGAAACCCTTTCTCCAACCACCATTAAATTAATCCAAGTACTGTTGTAAGGAGCAGGGCCCCTTGTTCCAGCTGCCTGGCTAGCTTACACTCAAAATAATCACACAGAAACTGTATTCATTTAAATCACTACCTGGCCCATTATCTCTAGCCTCTTATTGGCTAACTCTCACATCTTGATTTAACCCATTTCTAATAATCTGTATATAACCATGAGGTCATAGCTTAACAGGAAAGATTCAGCATGTCTGACCTGGCATCTCCATGGTGGCTCTCTGTCTCTGCTTTCTTTCTCCCAGAATTCAGTTTTGTCTTCTCCACCTACCTAAGTTCTGCCCTATGAGGCCAAACAGTTTCTTTATTAATTAATCAATGAAAACAACACATAAGCAGAAGGACCTCACACACCATTTCCCCTTTTCTGTTTAAAAAGAAAAGGAAGGAATTAACTTTAACATAGTAAAATTACATATAACAAAACAGTTATCAAGCAAGAATTACAGTTACAATATTTATATCTATTTTATCTTTTATCATAATAAAGGAAAACTACAACTATCTATCTATTCTTCAACTCCATCAAAGACTTCAGAAGGATATAATATTACCTATGTAAACTGGAAATGCATTATAAACAACTTTCAAAACTCTAGAATTGACAGAGACATCTCACAGTCACCCAAAGTTCTTCTGTGCCATTGGGGCATCCATCTTCAGCCTACAGGCCCATAGTATCCAGTAGACTTTTCCATGAGGCAGGAAAATTTAAAGACAGTTCAGTCACTTTCTTCTGTGTCCTGCAGAATGTCTCACAGACTCTTTCATGAAGCAGGAACCCCGAAGGATCATCTCACCTTTAGGCAAGTTCAGCAGTCCTCTCTCTGTGGGAACTATATGTCCAGTGAGGCAGTGAAGGCAAGAGCAGTTTCTTGCCCAAATGGACAGCAAACTCAAAGCCTCTTTGATGCCCATTCTCCTCTTGAAGTAGCTGGTGCTGCCAGGAGCAGACGTGTCTCATTGTCATGAAAAGTCTTAAGTTATTAAAACATTTTAAATGCCATATTCTATAGTCTTTGAAAGATATGAAGAATGCCTATCTAACTGAAATATATCTCTATATGTATAGAAAATCTAATTAACATGACTACAAGCTTGACTATTATTGATGGTTATCTATTAACAACTTATATTTCTTAATTATATATTAAATTTTAAATGAACTACACAATCATGATACCTTAATCAAGAACAGAAAAATACATATAACAAGATTGACCTTAAATTAATATCAGTAATCCAAGTTTCATTTCAATGCAAATTATTCATATCTATATCATCTCTCCCTTTAAATGTAAAAGGACACTTATAAAAAATATTTGGGAATATGGGTGAAGTTTTTTTGTTAATCAGTCTTTCATGGTGTATCCTGTGTGCTAGGTTCATCTTAGTCAGCAGTTGAGTGAAGTAATTTTCTGAGGGTGTTTACAGCAACCTTTCAGGAGGGTGTGATCTATCATACCATATTGGTCTAGAAGCAATCCACAGGGTCTCATTCTCTGTGAGAACAAAAGAAGAACCTCTTTTCCAAAGCATCATATCCTTAGACCCAAATTCTGAAGTCATAATATTTTATAATATACATGCTGGTTTAGCTTAGCAGCCCACACAAATGAAATATCTCTCTGCACTTTGCTCCTTCACAGTCAAAAAAATTCAAAGAAAACACAATAATATACAGAATCCAGACTCTCTGTGAATTTT
This sequence comes from Ondatra zibethicus, assembly GCA_004026605.1. Taxonomy (NCBI): domain Eukaryota; kingdom Metazoa; phylum Chordata; class Mammalia; order Rodentia; family Cricetidae; genus Ondatra; species Ondatra zibethicus. The sequence goes on from PVIU01003961.1 coordinate 26,671, forward strand.
CCATTTTTACATGGCTTGTTTTTCTTTATTTTTTTAATTTATAACTATCTGTACTCTGTCTCTTTAAAGATTTTACTTTTTTTAAAAAAATCATTAACTTTATTTTATGACTTTCTATACTCTTTTCTTCTCTTTCCCAAGCCTACAAACATTTATCTAACACTGTGACCCATTTTTATGTCTTTTATGTCTGAATCTGTCCTATTGCATTGTCTGTAATTCTTGAAGAGCTTTTAAAATGCTAAGCAGCTTGCTTGCAGCTGCTCTGGATGGTGGCTCTGCCTCTCTCCAATTTTAAAATGGGGGAAATACCACCAGTGTTAGCTCTGGGGCCACCAGGCAGGAGCTGCATTCAGCAGTCCAACCTGGAGAATGAGCATGCAATACATAAATGCTTTTCATCTGAGTTACAGCCAAATCTGCCACGCAGAGCACTGTGCAGCCTGGAAACATCTCTCTGTATGGCAGCGGGAATCTGACATGCTCTCCCACCTGCCCAAGCCTAGTAGACCTGATCCCGCCATCTGTCCAGGCAGGAAGAGCCATGGCATGGTCTCAGTTACTTTACTCCCAACCTGAGTGGGCACATAAACACCCAGGCCCACAAATGCTCCATAGCCAGAGTTTGCACCACCAGCAGGGCCCAGGAAGCCTTGTTTTTAAATGGCGTGGCTTTTTTTTTCTGCTGCTATTGCTGAGTCAGGAAAATTTCTCTGTGGCTCCCTGCCAGCAAACAGCAAAAATTTGTGTTAAACTCTATATTTGTGACTAGAATTCCTTTTCAAGCCCTCTCAGGTTTTACGTGGAGTCAGTTTACCAAGTTGAAGTGCCAAACTATAGTATGAGGAGTGGGCTGCGGCTGAGCTGGGGGAGGTTCTAAAACCAAATGTTGGGTGCCAGATGAAGGCGTAAGTCACAAAACAGTCCCACATCAGTTTGGAATTATGATTAATAAATCAAAAAATTAAATTATTTTTAAAGGGAAAACTTACATATCACCTTCCTAGAAGTAGCCCTCAGTGTGACCAGGAAAGGAGTCTAGTAGCCGGAAGCAGAGTCCAAAACAAAATAGCAAGTGCATGCCTACTGCTGCTTTTTAAAGCAAAAGAGACCATGCCCAAGTGGGCTGGTATCTTAAAGGCTATTAGCTGAAGGAGCAGAAGGAGGTCCCACAGCAAATTACAAAATCTTAAAAATACTAATTTGTTAAAAAAATATATAGAGAGATATATTGATTTTAAATATATACAAATCGTTAAAGATTGGGAAGGATGAAATTAGGGGAAGGGAAGAAAAATTAATATATAAGAGCTACTCCTGATATTTTAATAATTGTTATTTTAAATAAAAATTATTTTGAATGCATTTTAAAAATTGCAAGAAACCACTAACAAAAATTGAGCAGGATGCATATTTTTCAGAACAATAAAAGTATAAAAGTAAAAAAAAGCTACAAGAGGCCAAAGGGAGCAAGAGAGGGAGGGAGGGAGAGAGAGAGAGAGAGAGAGAGAGAGAGAGAGAGAGAGAGAGAGCAAGAACAAAATACAGCTAAGGCCAAGAAAAATACTTAAGTTGAAACTCCTGTAGACTGAAAGAAATATAATTCCATGATCTTCCTGTAAGCGTGTGTGCACGTGTACATGTACATGTGTGTAGAGGGGGGTGTCCAATATCTTTACATGCATGTGAAAGCCTAAGAGTCTTCCTGGATACCTGTCCACCTTATTCGTCTACACAAGGGCTGTCAATTGATCCCAGAGCTCACTGATGTGTCTAGCCTAGTTTGCTCTGCTTGCTATGGCCGTCCCTTCTCTCCATTTCCCCAGTTTTAGAACTCCAGCCAAGCCACATTGTTTAGCCAGCATTTTCATGGGGTCTGGGGCACTGAGTTTAGGTCTTCCTGTGTGTGAAGCAAACACCAGTCCATTATCTATTACTTTTAAGAAAACTCTGAATAATGAAAATAGATGTGGTAACTTTTACAAATGGACTCAAAGGGGATATACTGATAAAATCACAAACTGTAAAAGCATTAGTGATACCAAGTATCTAAAGCAAAATAATTTTTAAAAATAGACAGTTATGCAATCTTAAGGAATAACTTTTAAAACTCCTCTTATAATTTACATCCCCACTTTCCATCTATCACCCACCATTTTTAAATGAACTGAAAGAAATTTCTAATGAATATCAAATATGAGATAAAATTTAAAATGGTAAACACAATATAACTGATTTTAGGCATATTCCAAGTAGAAAATTTTGTCAGGGAGATAAGTTAAAAGAAAATTTGCCAATATCTTCAAGTTAATATGTGTTTTTAATATAAGATAACTTCTTAGATATTCAATTTAACATTACACAGGAAAGCATAGGGTGGATGTTATTTTAATAACCCAGAAGGAAACAGTATTATATAATTTATTGATATATAAAATTATTAATTCAATTAAGAAAAACATGATCATTGAAATTTTTGATAAGTAAATTGAATAAAATTCACATAATTATTACTGAAATCAACACAAACTATGCTATAAACTTGATTAACAGTTACAAAAAAGATTGAAAGTTAGAGAGAGAGAGTCAGAGAGGAGGAAAACACGGAGAGAAGGGAGAGGGAAGAAGAAAGAGCACACATATACAAAGTGAGTGAACAGAGAGGTGAGGGAGGAGTTGGATGGAGTAGGGGAGCCAGATGAGTGTGATTGATGTCTTGAGTGAAATTCTCTAAAATTAGTAATTTTTGAAAACTGCCATAACTATAAATTTCAAATGGAGGCTACTACTAAATCTGAAAAACCGCATGAAACAGGACTATGTTTCACCCAATGTCCTCAGAGTTAAGAGATAAAAACGAAGAACTGAAGGGCACTACCCATTTTAGCTCAACTGCAAATGCATCTGAAGAAAATGAAAAACATACTCTATGGGAAATGTATGAAAATTATTCTATTTATTACAAGTGCAAAAACATAAAAAACAATGTATGCCTACAAACAGGTAACCTCAAGTGTGGAAATAGCATCACATAAAGAACTACTTTATTTTTGTTGTGTCAAAAATGTAACGTCTCAAGTAAGTTTCCATATGAACATCCTTAATATATTTTGATATACTAACAAAATTCCAAATATGTTTGAGATATCTAAAGCAATTTTAATTCAAATAATATTTTATACATTTTGATTTTTACCAAGTTAAGTTTTTTGTTTAATGGTGATTCAAACAAAAATCCAATGTTTTGATTAAGGTACCTCAACAAAGTAATATTAAAATTTTTCTTGAAAAAGAATCAGGTGAGAATAGCAGAACTTTGAATAATAATAATCATAATAGTAGATCATAATAGTACATGCTTTGCATCTAACAAGTATGTTGCACAACTGTAACAAATAAATAACAAATACAAAAATTCCTAAAATAGACTCTAAAATATGACGACACTCCAATTCCCGGGGTGAGAGTCGAATGATTCAGTGGCCCCTTTGCATGCTGTACTCACTAACAAGTGATGGCGTTATGTAATTCACCTACTTTTCACTTTCTCATCTTTTCAAACTAATACTCTGCAATAATAGCGGCCCTGGTAGAGTGAAACCTTCCTTACTCTAAGACATGTACAGGAATAAGTTTAAAAATAACACACACTAGTCTTTCTGAACTGATGGGCATGCTCCAAAACGACTTTTCCAGCAAGATTTCATGTTAACCTTTTAGCGTTGATTCGAAATACCTTTACTATAGGTAAGTAACTGGGAGTTTCAGTGTCTTATGGATCTAGGATGCGATTTCCCAGGTTACCAGTAGGTGTCACCCTCTCCACTGCTCAGTACAGACTGAACTCTGTATTTGTCCACGCCTAGGACTTCAAGTTTACTGTGAGCTGGGTGCAAAAGATGTCAAAAACAAGATAAATGGTTCCATTTTCTAGGAATGTACCTTAAGCAATCACAATTTTAAAAATATGTCCCTTCCTATTTTTCTCAGTTGTGCAATATTAAAATATTATATATAAGTTTCTTTAAGTATGGAATAAAACTAGTTTTCAGTCTGTCAGTCAGTCTTTGTCACTTTGAACTTGACAGTTGACACAATGTGATTAAGGAGATTATTATGTCAGTTAACTAATTAAAATATGGCAATTTCATAGCTGTAGGATCCACACGAAATCCATGGCGTCCAATTTCTCACATACATAAGCCACCTAAAATCCTTTATTTGCTCCAAACATGGCATTAGGAACCATTGAAAACCAGTCAAGGATAAGGTCTAATGTCCTTCAGCTGTCTTCTCTCCCTAGGCATTCACATTGAGCTAAACAGTAGTTTCTAGCTTGGGTCTTCTCATAGCAAACAAAATATGGTGGGAATAGAAGGAATAATTACCAGTCTGACTGTGTCTATATAACACATAGCTGTGAGCCTGCCAGGTGAAAGATGACTATACCCTGTGGGCATATTCAAAACATAAATGAGCCCTTCTGTTTAACAAGATTAGGTACAACCCTTGGGGGTATCTCTGAAGACCCATGCTCCACACCAGTTATATCACCTCTCTGTCCTTGGTGCAGAATATCCAAGAAGCTTTTCCTTCCTGAATACATGTTTTTCTCTTAACCTGACACATTTTTTCAGAGGGCTTTTGGTATTCTGTGATGATAGATGCCACGGAAACATTTGGGTGTTTTTGGACTAATTGGATAGCTTCGGTTCCCAGAGCTGTCAGCTTCTCAATTTTTACAAGTGGTAAATTCAAGTGGAATGAAATTTCTAAAATTAAAAATAAACCCTTACAAGACATAAAAACTCAACCACAAGGAGCCATGACGATTTGAAAAGTTTGTCCCAAACTAGGAGCTCCTCCTGATGGCTGCTTCCCAGAGCGGCTGTCAGCCCTCCACACAGGAGGCTGACAGGGAAGCAAGCTTTCTTAGAGAAGTCATCAGCGCACAGAACTACCTTTTTGTCCCTTCCTGTCATGCGCTCCCTTCTTACAATTTCCTTACTTGTTTTTACAGATACTGTAATATGACTCAGCATAAACAGAATTTTTCTTTATTACTTCTATCACAGATCATGAATACTATCTTAACTCTGGTTAAAAGCTAGGAAAACATGCATTGGTGCAGAATGGTGTCAAATCCCGGTATCTCAAAATGAAAGTAAAAGATGAAAAAATCGTAACTAGATTTAACACGCCATTTTCATGTCCAAAATTCTGAAAGCAAAAGCAAGAATTTGCCAGGGACTGGTGGTACTGGCAAGCCATCTCAGTGATGGAAGCAGGATTAGAGTTTCAAAACCAGTCTGTTCTGTGGTGGGAGTTCTAGGCCAGGCTGAGCAGAGGGACCTTGTGTTAATACGATAGGTTGAGCCAGGTCCATATCTGTGGGCAACAGTAGAGCTATAGTCCAGCATGCACTCAGCCTTAGGCTGAATCTCCCTAGCGCCACAGAGTTCATTCACTTGTGGGAAAATAATAACTATGCTTTTGGTTATTTAAATATTTAGGATGACCATGTTTGTTCAATACACGATAAAGATTCTTAAAATCTGATTTGTTTAAATGTTCTCTTCGAAAAGGTATGAAAAAGAAAACATTTTGTGTCGGTGATCTATTTCTGGTGTATAAACGACGCTGCTGCTGGTGGAGGATAAACAGCAGGACCTCAGAGGACAGCGGGAGCTCCAGCGGGTCTGCAATGCACAAGTGACCAGATTGATTTCTAAACAAATACAGCACGTTCCACTGGGGGCTACCTTTAAAACTTTTGCCTAAGGCTTGGGTTAGATTTCTTAGGTTTGCCTGACTGACCTGGGAGGTTTCTTCCTCACTCAGTCTGACGATGTTTTTTCTTCCAAGCAGAAGTCATCAGAACTTGCTATTTCTTCACTACTTTCAGGCACATCAAGTTTGTAAATGCTACTGAAGCCGTCAGGTATCTCTGCTCTTGTTCTCTCGCTAGTACCAAGCTTCCTTCCCCACAGCTCCAAGGCAGCTGTCCTCTAGTTAGCTAAGGGTAAAAGAAATAAAAGTATGATCTGGGCCTCACAGTTGGTTCTCAATTCCAGCTAAGTGTTTCATTGTGGACATAAACATGAAAAAGCAAGCAGGCAAGCAAACAAACAAGACATAAGAACCTCTTCTGAAGAAAGTGTATTTTTTATAGAAGCTAAAATTGCCTTTTCTCTCCTATAAGCTACTTGTTAATAGCCAGGTTACCACTGTAGGGCAAAGTAGGATGTCCATGACACATGTCTTAAAACTGATTTTTGGAATCCAATGTTTAGTGAAATTTTGACTGATTTCTCGGGGTTTATAAAATCGGTCTGAACAACTCAGTCCCAACATCTTAACTCAAAGTGCGGAGTCATCATGTGGTAAAATCTTACCTATTAGGTGAAGTAATGCCATGAAAATAGCAAGACGGTAAGATTCAACTTCACAAGGCGTTGAGTGAATAATGGAAGGTTTAAAGTATTACAATGCAGAACAAATACTTAATTGTAATTCTTTTTTAAGATTTTATTTATTTATTATGTATACTGTGTTCTGCCTCCATGTATGCCTGCATGCCAGAAAAGGGCACCAGATCTCGTTGTAGATGGTTATGAGCCACCATGTGGTTGCTGGGAATTAAACTCAGGACCTCTGGAAGAGAAGCTAATGTTCTTAACCTCTGAGCAAACTCTCCAGCCCTTAATAGTAATTCTTAATATCAAGAGTGTTGCAGTGATAAGAGATATTTTGGACAATGTATAACAAAAACACCTACTGATCCATATTATTCATAGAGATTCTTGTGTCGTAGTTTCGTCTCAACTGAAATGTGGAGGAATGGCTTATGGTCTCCCAAGTCTTAGGAGACCATTTCTTGCTCTTCTATAAATAGTCAACACCTCTTCCGGATAGGTGACTCTTCATGGGAGGGGCTACCTGCAAGCTGCATAAGCAATTCCAGAGATGTTGTTCTTGGGAGACATCTTACAGGTAACCTGGGCCATTTTGTGATGCAGCTGCCTAAATCATCCGCTCTTACAAGTTAGCTCTCACTCCTGGTCCTTCCTAAGCAGCCCCGATAAAGCTCATTGGACAGATAAATGTCTCCTCTAGGGTGAATAGGATTCCCCTTGAATAATACACATACCACGTCCCGGGTAAATAATTCCTAGGACATACAAACATACACAGTCTAACATACACAGTGTAACATAACAACAGAAATCTGAAGATCATCATGCCTGATGCTTTAGTCACTAAGTATTTCTTTCCCTTGTACTATGGATTTCAGGTTTGGACTAGAATATTAGTCTTGGACTAGAATATTAGTTTGAACTACTAATATTCTAAGCTTCCAGTTCTTATTGTCTCCTGGAAACACAATTCTCTTCATGTTATGAAGACAAGTACTTTATTCAGGACTGATTTAGTTAGAACAAACTCAAGTGGAACTCATTAAGGTGAATGTACCTCCCTGGATTGCTTCAACATATCTAATACATTGAAAATTGTTTCCATAAGTACTATGGTAAAGAAAAGACATTAAAAATTCCTTTTAAAACATGAAAACTGGAGGGACTAAAGCAATGAGCTGGGGGAAAGGCAATCCGTGGTGAAGACACTATTTGTTTTATAGTAAGTGGGGCTTGAGTCTACACTGAGGCACTCCTTCCTGTACTGTGCAGATGCAGAGCTAGCCCCAGAGACAGACAGCCAGTGGGCATGAGGAACACACTGATAGCTTCTTCCCCATGAGAATGGAAAGGCACCAGGAATAGTTGGGGAGCAGGAAACTTGTGAAATCTTGAGTCCAAGGCTCTGGATTCATTATTCCAATAAGCCGAGCAGATGGGGTACTAAGTGAAATCCTGCCTACAACCCACCAGAAATGTCTTTATTTTTTTAAGATTTATTTACTTTTATTTTATGAGTTTGGGTGTTTGCCTATGTGTGTGTGTGTTCACCATGTGAATGCCTGGTACCCACATAGGTCAGAAGAGGGCATCAGACACTATGGAACTGAAATTATAGATAGTTATGAGCTGCCATGTGAGCGCTAGGAGTTGAGTGTGGCTTCTCAGGGAGAATCAGTGATCTAAACTTATGAGGCATCTCTCTGGCCCCAAGGACGCCTTAAACATAAAATACCACAGTATGAGGAAAGCATTATAGAAGATGCTAAGGAAAAGCAGGAGGCAGGAAAACAGAACAGAACAAAAATTGTTTTGAATAATACAAGACTCAAGGAGCTCTGCACTAATAATACAAAAGCAATTTCTATAAAGAAAATTATAAGTGAGCCACGGAAGAGTCTTGGAAATGAAGACCATTCACATATCTATAATAAAATGCCTGAAAGACAGAATGAAGGAATCTCCAGAATAGTATTGTGAAAGAGAAGGTCTACAAGAGCTACTTTCAGAACGGGCCCCAAAGCTACAAAGAAACCCTGTCTCAAAAAACCAAAAAAAAAATTAAGTATTAATAATCTAGAAACATCTACAGAAGAAAAGGGAATTCAAAGAGAGAGAAGTATTACGAATCCAACTTATATCTGCTCCCATTAATAAGTGCATTTGTGTCCACTTCTTTTTTCATATTCTTTTATTTTTTCATTCAAAAATTTACACTTCCTCCCCTTCTCCCAGTTCCCTCCCACTCCCCCCATCCTCCCTCCCCCTGCTTCCTTAAGAGAGGGCAGGGTACCCTGCCCTGTGGGATGTCCAAGGCCCTCTCTCCTCCATCCTGGCCTAGGAAGGTGTGCATCCAAGTAGACTAGGTTCCCAAAAAGATAATACATGCAGAAGAGATAGGTCCCAGTGCCATTATTGATGGCTTCTTAGTCTGCCTCCATTGGCAGCCACATTCAGAGAGTCTGGTTTGATCATATGCTCGTTCAGTCCCGGTCCTTGTGTCCACTTCTGAGAGACAAAACAGCTCCAGGATAAGACGTAACCCATCCTTAGGAAAGATCACTGCTGGACTGCTGGAAGCTTGAGTAGGCAGCTGGGCTTCCTTAAGTCATTGTTCTGGATCAGAGAATAGCATACTGAATGCCTAGCAGCAGGCATCTGGTGGGAAACTTTCTTTCCGTTTGTGACTTGCCTTTATCAAGCAACATGCAAATTCTGGGAAAGAACGGACCGAATTCCACTGCATATCAGTGGCCCTGTACTGTAAGACCTTTTATCAGTTCTGAAAGGCTCCCCACGCTGCTGTCCAAATTCCATGTCCCATTTTCCTTTGTGACTCATTCTGAACACTGGGCAAATATTTTTGAGCAGTCTCTAAGATAAGGGTTCATCAGCATTCTGAGTTTTGGCCATGGGCTTCATGAGCCCCTTCTACTTTGGAAAGCACCCACTAGGACTTTTGTCATTGTTGGGCAGTTGTACCCAAGTGCCCTTGACTCCGCCCCTCTCTTTCATTCACTGATGAATGGCACAAATGACCCAACACTTCAAAAGCCTCTCTCTATAAGCTGAGTTACAGCCTGTTTCCAAGAATCTCTAAAAAGATTTACATTTCATCTAGCTTTAATAAATTAACTTTCAATGCAAACATGTTTATTATTGGCTGTCAAAACAAATTTAAAAATGAGAATATTCCCATTTCTTGCAAACATGTTTGTGAAAAAAACTAAACAACAACAATAACAGAACTCCCAAGGATGATGCTTTTCTGTGAAAATCACTCAACACTTCTGGGCTGCTATATACAGACTGGATCACATGGCATGCATTCTATTCTGTGATTACAGGAAATATTGCTGAGAGAAACAGACAGACAGAACCTGAGAGAGCCAGAGGCAGAAAAAGTCAAACCCAGAGAGACAGACAGACACCGAGAGAGCTAGAGTCAAGGAGAGACAGAGAACAGAGCTAGACAAACCCTGAGAGAGACAGAAATAGAGAGAGAAAGAGACAAAGAGACAGACAAACTCTGAAAGAGGTAGAGAGACAGAGTCAGAGAAACAGGCAGACCCTGCGCGAGACAGAAACAGAGACAATGCTAGGCCATGTAGATGTGTGTGGAGGACAGATGTTGACACGGAGGTGGCTTTTTCAATTACGTTTCCACCTTATATTTTTTATTTTTTAAACTAGCATACAACACATTAAACATCATTATGACTTTTTTTTTTAACAAGTGTGGTTTATGCGTCTTCTAACCTGCCCATCCTTCTGCTAAGTCTTTTCTCCCTGTGTTCTGCCTCCACACACATTTGGTCTCTTTCATGTCCTTTTGCACAGTCTCCATCCACCTTATTTTTTGAGACAGGGTTTCACATTCAACCTGAAGCTCAATGATTTGGGCAAGACTGTCTGACCAGCAAGCCCTCTTCCCTCAGGACCTGTCCATTTCTGTGTCCTAGTCCTGGGGTTGCAGGTGTGAGTCACCATACCTGCCTTTCACCTGGGTGCTGGAGATAGGAACTCAGTCATCTTGCTTACACAGCAAATGCTTTATGCCCGTAGAACCATCTCAGCAGTTGCCTTTCTTATGGTTTTTTTGTTGTTGTTGTTTTCGTTTTTTTACAGCCACCATTTTAAAGGAAAATCCCATCCAAGGCTATCCCATTTTAAAGGCTATCCCTACCAAGGTTGTGCTAGAATATAAGGAAGAAGAAAGATAATCTGGGAATGAACAGATTACAATTAATGATGGATTTTCTCACCTATCTGTGAATGCTACTTTTATAGTTGGAAAGGCAAATATGTTATTTTAAACATTTGTGGATAAAAGAATGATTTGACAAGCACTCCTTGGTTTGATGATAACCCATCATTAAAGTGTGACTTGAATTTAGTTGGAGAGAATTACTCCTCTTACAGTTATAGCCACAGCCTTAAAGAATACCACAGCCTTATCTAGCCTTTCCCTCTAAAGAACTAAATGAGTTTTACTGACATTTTCTTACTGCTCTCAGTGTTCCCTAAGGGAAGGTAGCATTGTTTCCATGGGTAGATAAGAAAATGCACAGAAAATAAATGGAATGCTTAAGATAATTCAACTAACTATAGCTTTGGGAAGACAAATCTGGTCTCCAGAGTCCACACCAATACTTTAACTATGTCCCCCTTCACGGGAGGAAAGGGCATAGTGAGTGTTAAATCCAGACACTAAATATGTTTTACTAGCCTCTACACAATGACAGCTGTAGTTCAGATCTCTCCCGAAGGCAGATATTTGCCTTTAAAAGGACACAAAAGTTTTGCCCCACTAACCCTTATCAAAGAGTTCAGAGTTACTTGTTTTATTTTCCCCAGTTCCGTTTGTCTTGAGAAATAGCCCTCTGGCTGTAAAGTACCCTGTATGCTAGGGCCATCCCATAAACAAGTACCATGCTTGCAGTACAGAAGGTAGGTGTTTTGGGGTATCACAGGAATCCCATTTCTTAAATGTAGCTCATCTTTAAGTGGACTCTAGAGATCATGTTTGGATTTGCTCTTGAGAGCACATGCGCAAGATGTGGTTCAGGAAATAAAGAAATAAATAAAATCAGGTTCACTAAAGAAAGGGTCTAAGCAAAACAAGTCTTGGTGTTGGCCTGTTACTTATCAATTCTTGCAATAATTTTAAAATTAATTGTTAAACATATAAGTCAATAATTGGTAATGATTATGTTGTTTCAAAAGAATATGTTGATATAGCCAGTCTTGTGTTTCTGTGTGTCTATATAAAATCACCAAAGTTTCAATTTTCTCTAGGTCTACAGATAGTTTACTTGTCATTGCTTTTGATATTACAGATTTTGTTGTTCAATAAAGCTTGGACAAACTAAATAAAACTATTGTGTGTGTGCAGTCATGTGAGGGGGTGTACATGTGTGTTTTGGGGGCAAGTGCCTGTACACAGCAGAAGATAATCTCATACTTTCCACGTTTTGTTTGAGTTGAGGGTTGCTAAAATTCCTCCTCTGGAGGGAGACATAAAACAAAGTTTACCCTTCCTTATAGGTACCAGTGGAAAAGTTCAGCCCCAAGGACCAGTGAACTTATCCAGCTTACTGACAGAACAACAGGGATGGCGATATGGTCAAGAACCTTAAAGCAGCCACGCTGAAAAGTCTACACCCTTGTACGGATGAGGAGTCCCCCATGGATCTATACAAGGTTACATAGCTGTCCATGGAAACGGAGTCCACTGCCCTTCCAAGCGTAGACACTTCTAGCCCTTCCCTGGAATCACGTGCAGTTGGATCAGTACTGCATAGAACTGGTTGAGTCTGTAGCTGGATATTTGAGTGAGGTTCCTCTCACCCTTGCTGCTCCTTCTTCAGGGAAGGAGAGTTAGTGGTCACTCCTGCTGTGGTGATCTGCAAGTAGGCACAGATGAAAGATAGGGGCAGTATTGCCAACCAGGTTAGTACTTGGCCAGCAGCACATTCTGGTTTCTGTCTCCTGTCTCTCCGCAGCTGGGATGACGGTTTCCTCACAGCTTGCATGGAATCTAGGGCTGTAGCTCTCATCCCTATGATTTGGAGGCACATGCTTTACCAGCTGAGCCATCTCTCCAGCCTTAGTTTTCTTAAATCTTAAAAAGAAACACAGAATAGAAAAGCACTGAAGACAGAGTTGGGGACATGGAAAGAGAGCCTGAGTAACTACCCTCAGGATCCTCCATGAAAGCCATCATATTTAATATACATTTATTAAATATATACATATATTATATACATATATTCTCTGCACTCATATATTCCACAAGCAATACTGCAATTCTTCTTAAGTTAGAAATAAGGAAATAAAAGAACCCTTGCGCTGTTAGAAGGCATACTCAAAGTTAGGATGTACTTGAATGTAAAGTCTCCTCTGTGTTTCGCCTTCCACTTTCCATAAGGAAGTTCACTGTGATTCAGGGGCTGCTTTCAAGTTACTCTGCTCTGCTCAACTGCTCATCAAATTTTCATAACTCACTTGACCATACATACTTCAAATTCCTTTGTTATATTTTCCATGTGGGTAATTGATTTGTATTTACAAACACCGAAGGGGAATAAATAATATACTTTAACCAGAATGCTTGTTATTTTTTAAAGTCATGTTTCCGTTCTGGTATCAGAACAGATCACAGCTGCTATGTCTGAACCCCTGGTATGTGCTTGGGAGGCAGATTCTATCGAAGAGATGGATACTTAAAGGCTGAAATCACTCTAAATCAGGCAAGGCGATCATGCCAGAGAGCTGAGATGGGATCAGGGGACAAGACACAGAGATCTAGTCCAAATTTCACACATATTTTGAAAAACAAAATGATTGTCCTATACAGTGGAACATTCTAAAGGGCATTCCCAGAATAAGGAATATCATAGGTTTCAAACGGTAGTGAGGAGATATGGCTGCCATTTTGGATGCTCTGTCTCCACGAGGTAGGCTTCTACACCATGGATGCCCCTCTACAAAAAGAGGGGCTGCACAAATCAGGACCACACATAACATTCTGTGACTCCACGAAAAGGGATACAGCCCAAGGAAGGCCAGCTTTACTGCAGACTGACATTAACTGGGGGAAAAGTACAGTCTGAGGACACATTGTGAGGGACAGGGCTAACCTAGTTTCCCTTGGGGCTGGGGAGGACAGGAAAAGATTCTATTCAACATTCGGGAAGAACTCTGCTGGGCAGCACTGACTGCCCTAAAGGCATGTCTGCAGAGGATGTGTGAAGGACAGGAAGCTACAGACTAGACTACTACTAGTTGACATTTATTTTCAAAGCAAGAACCTTTTACAAAAAAGCAGGCATTTGTACATTTAGTGTCTCCTGTTTGAGAAAACACAAAGCAAAATTTGTTGTTACTGTGCTTTGAAATTGTGTTTGTGAATGAATCATGCGGATATCTACATCCTCTGAAGACTGAGTAGTCACTGATTCGGTCCGTCAACAATGCTAAGCATACATACACATTTGACATCCTCTTGCATTAAGTAAGCTATAGACCATTAGATAAAAGCTTAGACAGATTTGATCTACAAGCCCCAGTCTTCATTTACACAATTTTTCTAATCTTCCTCTATCTCAGCAAAGTTCATACTGCCCAGTTGTTTCTCTGGGTCACTGGCAAGCCCCTTGAACCCCTGAAGTTCAATAAAACAAAGAAAGGAAAGCCAGCCTTTTAGACAGGCAATATTCTGAGCAGGGAAGGCTGTCTGGGGTGGGGCCATCACTGGTAGGGAGAAAGAAATACACCTGTTGGATGATACTGAGTACAGTGAGGGAGGAAATGCTATGTGGATGTTAACAGTCAATACTAGAATGACTTTATTAGCATCATAAGGATGAATGCAATCTTCAAAAACACAGTATTAGACCAGGCTAGTCCTGCTTGCAATCAGAGACAGATTAAAATGGTTTAGTTCATCAGGTGATCAAATTAAAGTCAGGCAAGAATCCAATCCAATTCACAACTACTGAGAAGTGACAAGCACGCAAATTAGATTTTAGAGTGCTTACTCAAATGATTAAAAAATGAAATAAAACAAAACAGTTGTTCCGAGAGAAAGAGACCAACATGACAGCTACTCAAAAGTAAGTTTGGGAGTCTTAAAAAAGCTTAATTTATGGGGCCTGCGATGTTTAAAGTTTTATTAAAATTATAATATCAAGCAAGAATTATTCAAGTTAAAGTCCATTGTAACTTTAATCATGGCAATGAACACCAAGAGGCACTGCTGAGGAGACAGTGCAGCAAAGCCACCATGGCCACTACCCAGCTTGGTCCTTAATTGTGGAGATGGGAGCTATGCTCCCAGACTGATGACTTCCGTTAGGAGAGACTCCCTGAAAACGGAATTTATAAACATGCTGTTGTGAAGATAACGCTACTGCCATTAGCAGTCATGTGGCATTAACATTTAGAAGAAGAAAAGAAGAAAAAGGACAAGCCAGCCTGATTACTATATAGTCCAAGCCGTTCATCTCATCTTTGAAATTTAATTGACATGACCTTTCTTATTTTTTGAGAAAAAAACCATGAAAAAAATCTAGTGTCATAAAACGTGGCGTGCAATATTATGCTTTAATTAAAATTGAATAAGTCTTCCAATTAATATTAAAAATTTAAAAGTCTAGCAATCGTACATTATTAAAAGCTGCATCAGTTATGTCAAAGAAATTAGTATTTGATTTTTCCAGGTTCATCGTCAAATTCTCAAATGATCAGTGTCTTGAAAATCAGATTCAGATGTTAATATTTCAGTTACTCAAAGCTGAAGAGAGTGCATCTGAGGCAGAATATATTCATTTCCTCCAAATAAGCTAATTGACCTCAAAGGTGTTGCAATGCTTATATAAAACAGATTGCTTTATTCACCTCTAAAGCAAACACCCCCTCCCATATCTTCAGAACCAAGGTGTGGGGGGGACGAACAAAAAAAAAAGCTGTTTTATTACCTTGCAGGAGTCAAATGCTCTGCTCCCTGCCCCACCATTCCACAAAATGTTTGTGACCCAAACTTGTAAAGTTTCACACTTTCAAGCTCCTGTCTCAAAGGAAACAAAAATCCTTAATCTGGTGTGAATTCTGCAGCAGTCATTGTATCTTTCCGATCCTATTTTCACTATGCTTCTCTCTGTTTATTTTATTTTTAATTGCTGCGGAGTGCTGCAGGAGGGAGTATCAAAGTCCGTGTAAATGTTTGCCTAGAAATGTGACTATAGTCAGGAACCGGTAAAAATATAAAAGCAGGTATTTCGAATAAAATTGCACGCACTCTCAAATTCCCAGCGTGTCGGGGGAGAAAATAAAACAAGAACACAGAAACTTGAGTCATTCCAGTACATCCGCAATGATGGGGGGCTGGAGAGGTGCGAACACCAAAGAGGAGCCTGGCCTGGACTCCCCTGCCGGCAGGATGCTCAGACAATGGCTAGGAAGGGCTCTGCTTGTGTTGCTACTTTGCTATGTCTGGCAGTGCCAGGAAAAATAATCTATCGCGAAAGAATGACAAAACAAAACGCATGCTTTAGGCTACCAAGGAGATATCCTTCCCTTCCTCCCTCCGATTCTCAGTCGCCACCAATTCCCCTCGGCGGACCTAACATAGGGCCGCCGCTAAGCAAGTTCCTGCGCAAGTAGTTTTATTTCCCGCAGCCCTCCACCTGCTGGGCGGCGCTCCGCGTGCTCCAGCCACCCCTCGGGCGACCCCCGTGGGCTGCAGCAGAAGGAAAACCGAGCGCTGGGCAGGGCGGGGGCGGGCGGCTGCCGAGGATCCGGCCCCGCTACCGCCGCAGCTCGGTGGCCTCCCATTGGCCGCGACGCGGGCGGGAGGCTCGGGAGGAGGGAGGCGGGGGCGAGGGCGGCGGCGGCGGGAGGGGATCGGGAGGCCCGGGCGGCGCGTGCGGCCAGGCGGGAGAGCGGCTGCAGCTCGCCCGGGTCGCGCCAACGGAGACCCTTCGCGTTGCGCGCGAGTGGCGAGGACTAGGTGGCCGGTGCCGACGCGCACGAGCGGCGAGGGGCACGGCCATCGCGACAGCGGCCGATCATTTCCCCCCTCTGTGACCCCCCCCCAAACGCGGCCGCAGCGGGAGAACAGAGTCTCCAAGTGGCCAGAGAGCAGGGAAGGGGACGCCGCGGAGGCCTGGCCAGCGGGACCGTCGCCCTTTGTGGGCGCAGCGCGCACGGCCGAGAGCGCCCTTCCCCCGAGGCGCTCTACCCCCGGAAGCTTTGTCGCACCGCTCGGCCCCGGAGAGGACGCCCAGAGAAGGGAAAAGCCGCCGGGGTTCGAAAGCTTGCGTGGAGGAGCTCCTGAGAGCGCCACCCGCCCGGCTTCCACCTCTGTATCCTGCATCAGCCGCGGTCCCCGGGACGCCGCATCTATAGGGCTGCGGCCGCTCTCCGGCCGTATCCCAGCTGCCTGCGCTGCGGCCCGCACACACGCACACGCGTGCACACACACACACACACACGCACGCACGCACGCCCTTCTCCCCGCCCCCTCCCCAGCTCCTTGATCTCCCGTCTGTTTTATTACTCCTGGTGCGAGTCCGGCGGACTCCGAGGCCCGCTATTTGTTACCAGCTCGCTCTCATTGGCGGGGAGCGCAGAGCAACGGAGAAGGGGGTGGGGAGGGGAGGGGAAGGGAAGGGGTGGCCACTGCCCGGAGCCGTCTCCGTGCCGCTGTTGGTGCTCCGCTGCTGCTGCTGCCGCCACCGCCGCCTCCGGCTCCTCGCTCGGCCCCTCTCCGCCTCCATGTGCCGGATAGCGGGAGCGCCGCGGACCCTGCTGCCGCTGCTGGCGGCCCTGCTTCAGGTACGCAGAGGTCCCGGGTGGGTCGGGCTGCAAGCGGGGTGGGGCGTGCGGCGCCGGGTCCCTTTGTTCCCCGCGCTGCTGCGGGGCCGGGCTGAGCACCCAGGAAGGGAGGTGCCACACCGTGCGGCCAAGAAACTGAACACGCGTGAAGCCCGGGCCGGACTCCGGGGCCAGGCTCCCTGACCAGCTGGTCTACCGCCCCTTCTTCCGCGAGCCTTGGTCTCAGGGTCTCCTTGGCTTCGCCTTTAGCCAAGGCGAGCTCGAGGATGTCCCCAGGCAGAAGAAGGGTGAGGCAGGATAACTCCTAGGTTTTGTAGTTTTCTGTGCTTTTCGTCCCCTCGCTTTGTACTTTAATCCTATTTTTTGTTTGTTTTGTTTATTTCTTCGGGGAGGGGTCGTGAGTTTGCACTAGGAATTCTCACTCTGGTGTCTTAGTTACAGGACTTGCCTCCACCCCACCCCGCTCCAGCACCCGCGCGCCTCCTGGTGCGCAAGGGCTCCTATGTCCTATTGTCTTCATCCCAGCTCAGAGTTGCCTTCTGGCCTTTGGATTCTCTTGACCTGGCAATATTCTTTGTCGGCCCCACTTGGAAAGCGAATCTGGTCTCCTGCCACACTGAGTGTCTGCCGGCAGGCGCTTCAG
The DNA here is from genome assembly GCA_004026605.1 of Ondatra zibethicus. Taxonomy (NCBI): domain Eukaryota; kingdom Metazoa; phylum Chordata; class Mammalia; order Rodentia; family Cricetidae; genus Ondatra; species Ondatra zibethicus. The sequence goes on from PVIU01003961.1 coordinate 44,569, forward strand.
CACGCTTCTGGCCCCGCATCCTTGGTACCAGACCAGGCGAGAAGTCCCCATTACTTGGCCATTTTTAAAATGTGCATTCCTTTCTCCATACCTCTGCCTCTGCCCTGCGTGGGTCCTGGGGACCCAGTTGCCTGAAGCTACCCTCACTTTTCCCACTCTCGGGAGAGCGCCAGCGAGCCTTTTCATTGACTGTACTTTGAGACTTGGCGGCAGCTGGAAGCACCTGCTCCAGGCAGTTCCCGAGTTCTCCACGACACAGGCCCCCAGCCCAACTTTCACGGGGCATCCCGCCCAAGAATGCCCCTACCCCAGTCCCGATCTCTAGTAGGTCCCACTGGCCACACCACGCACCCTTGGATAAGACCTTCGCGCTGGGCGGGGTCTAAGTGGGGGTCTCAAGTCTGTTCCCATGTGCGGTGGGGTCCCATAGAGGCAGCAGGAGAGGGGTGTGTCCCTCTCACTGGATGGCACGGAAACTCACCCCGGAGCCCCGTGCATACCCCCATGCGGAGGAGAGGGTGGGTAGCACAATGGTAACCCCAAGTGCGGGCGAGACTCGGAAGTGCCACCCCGCGGGCGTTGGGGGCGAAAAATGGGCACAGATGGTGCTGTTCGCTCCCCTCCCATGTCAGGGCCTAGTGCACTCGGGCAGCTGGGCTGGAGAGTGCTGGGGTCACCTAAGCGGGACAGGGCCAGCGCTGGCCACTCGCTCTTTTCTTCCTCGTCCTCTAGAGGGGTGTGGGCCGCGCCCGCGCCGAGCCCTGTCCATGGTGCGCCGCGCTGCAGAGTGTGACCCTTCCCTGTTTGCTCCCTTGCTCCCGAGGTCGTGCTCTCCCCAGTGCACGCTCCTAGGCCTCTGGGGTCCTCTGGTTCCCTTGCCCTGTCTTGGATTTCTCCTTTTGTTCTTTCTTCTCCTGCTGGTCTTTCTTTTCCCCTTCCCCCACTCACTCGTTCTCCACCCTCCCCCAAAGCTTTCCTGACTCTGGGATTTCAAAACTATTAGACTAGACATTTTTGGCCTCTGCAGTTTTGGAGAGTGGATGGAATTCTTTCTAACTTGGAGGAGACCTGCCAGTCACTTGCTAACAAAATTCCTCCTGTTATAAAACCGCCCTCTATTCTCCCTGCGCTCTCCTCATTCCATCACCTCCTGTCACTTCATTTATTGTTTCTTCTTTTTAAAGCGGTTTTTTTTTAAAGAGGTTAGACTGCAGAGGGAGAAAGAAAAGAGTTTACTGCTTGCAGTGCTTGAAGTTTTAAGGGGAAGACAAGACAAACTTAAGAAACCCTGGGTACATTTTGTTTTTTATTTTCTCTTTATTAACAAAGGAGATGCCATAAATCAAAAGAGCTCACTTTTCAAAGCAGGATTTTTATATATCTCTTATTGCTCTTGCTTTATTACCAGCTATAGATGATTATTTTATTAGTAACTTTTTAATAGAATGTAATTTCTAATCGAATATTGATCACTGAAGTTAGGACAAGTGTTGGTCATTCCTTCATGGAGAATCTCTTTTTCTCTTTTACCCATCTCTCTTGAAGTCCAGTGTGAATTTGAAGTTTGGAAGTCCTTTTTTCTTTAAGCGTTAAAAATACTGTTTATAGACATTAGATATAAGTTTATTATGCCCCGTGCATGCTTTCTCGTTGCGTCTGTGCTAATGCTGACTGGGGTGAACCGTCATGAATAGGGATGTTATAACTTTGCCATCGAGTATGGAGCAGCCTCACTGAGGGATTGTGAAAGGCCACTGGGAGCAGACATTCCAGCTTTACCTCATGGGTTTCAGGGTTAACTGCACCATGTGGATTGCACAACTGAGATTTGCAATGACTTTGAGCTAAAGGTCTGCTCTGCACTCCAGAACAACAAAGATCTATCTGCAAGGTGAGCTTGGCTCCTCTGCAGTCATCTGCTATTAAAAGTCTCTAGTTGCTGCGTTGTTTTCTTCCCAGTGCAGACGAAGCAGCAAGGGTTTTGGAGCAGAGAATGGACAGACTATTAGTGTAAATCTGAGCAACCTTATCTTTCAGACGAGTTACATAGCAATGACTGTGTAGAGCACTCTATACCTTTGATTCCTAACAGAACAGTTCAGGTGCCTTGCTTTGCATGCTTGGGTTTTACTTAATTGTGCTTCTACCTAGATTTATGTAATTCTGATTAATTTTACATAACAAGATAGTCACCTTCCAAGATTTTCTTTTCTCTTTCATTACATTTCATTGTCTTTTCCATGAAACGAATTTGAACATGAAACTTGAGTGACTGAGGGGTAAAACATTAAGCCACAAAGTTATGTTTAACATCCTTTGTAAAGTATTTATGTAGCTTTCCAACCATTACATAGACTTATTGTTAGGGGGAAAATCAATTTTACTGTTATTACCAACCTGGTAATTAATAGATTAGAAACCTGTTTTGTTTTTCTAGTTCACAATTTAATTGCACAGCCTGTTGTTCTAATTTAAATACACTTGATTGCCTTATGTAGAATCAAGGCCAGTACTTTAATGTTGGGGGGAAATGTAGAATCTTAGTTTGATCCCACATGGTTTCAGCCCTGGATGAGGATTTTGAAGGAAATGCACACACTGTGGACATTTCTCATCTACCTAGTAGGTATTGATTTTTCCAAGGTTAATATTCAACACTTAAAACACACAACACCTAAGCTTTGTGGGAAACTAGGATTCCATGATCTTTTTATGTGCAAACAGGATTTCTTCTCAGTGTTTGATTTTTATGTGCCCTTGCAGACTGCGTTCCTGTGAAAGTAGCACTCTGCCTAGTTGGCTTCCACATCAGACTTCAATACTGAGCACGACTTTGTCTCTTTTGCTAGTTGGGGGGCGTCAGAGTCTTACTGAGAGGTGGTCTCCATTAAGAATGTTCAATAATGACCATTTCTCTCTCTGAAAATACTTACGGCTATAATTTTAAGAAGCCACATTCACACATTTAGGCTCCTGTTTCAAGTTCAAATTGTGTTTAGAAAGTACGATGTTTGACTCCCGTGTCTTTATAGAAGTCTGCTCTAGGAATCTTTGAGAGGAAATGCTCTTTCATTAGTTTTCTTTTTTTTACAAACAGTGACCAGAGTTTCCTGGAGCAGATTATATTGGTGACAGCATATTATACTAAAGTTCCGTGAATTTTTTTCATTAAAAAATTGCAATCCACAAATCTGTTTTGCCTCATTAAGGTTTGGGTTAGTAACTGGGGAATGTTGAGACCTAAAGAAACATTTAATCTTGTTTTAAAATGCTGCTGCTACTGCTGCTTTTTTCTTACCCTCAGTGGCTCAGACCCCACCCGGTTTTCAAGGGGAGCTTCTCAAGTGAGAAGTGGTTTTCAGGGGAAATCAGGGCTGTTATTTAAGAAGTGGAGTGTTTATGTATACGCTTCACAATTTTGCCCAAGTTAACATTATTCAAATTTGTTCTTTTGGCTCAAATACAAAAAGTAATCAAGTTTAAGAACTTCTCAGACTTGGCAGTGAATTTTATCAACCATTTAAAAATATGATAGATTTGGAATTTGGATTTGTTTGAATAAGTATTTTATATCTGCCATCAGAACATCTAGAACCTAAGCACTTTCCAAGTTGGGTAAAGAACTATGATTTGAAGTATAATCTGAACCAAGTTATTATCTGTGCCTTGTATCTCTCTGTTTTTCCTACTAGAATTTTAATTTGTTTTAAGTTTTTGGAAAATTGTATCAGTTAATTTACACAAAAGCTGGGCTTAATATTCAACTAAATAGTATCGTGCATTTGACTAACTGTCCATACTGGGGAAAAGGTAGGCATAGGTTTGTATTCTGAAGGGAGCTCTATCTTAGAACATAAAAGTGATCACTTTATCGCAGGCAGAAAAGGGCACATTTGAAAGCTAAATGAGATCTTTTGAAAGATATGGGTTTAACAATTATGAATTATATTGTAATGGGGTTTTTAAAGGAAGAATTTCAGTGAGACACAAGTCCCGCTCAGTTCCTTATTCATTGCTAGTCACTCCTTATGACTCACAATATTTTCTTGTGTCAGCTTTAAGATGCACTTGCAGCATTCTAAGTCCTTAATGTGTACGTGCATATATATACATAGAGATACAGATTGTAGCATATATCTATATGTGTACACATGTATAACACATGTAGAGATCTAATATCTAGAAAGGTATTTCCTTCTGCATTCAATATGGTTTGACATCAAGTGACAATCAGTAGTTGATTCATTACTTTGTATACGAACTGACTTGAAGCATCGTGAGAATAATCGTCCTGTGTACACATGAGCTACTCTTGTGTAGTGTCACAGGCAAGAGCTCCTGTGGAGGTCAGGAAGTCTGAGGATCTAATCCTCTCCAGCTGGAGTCTGTTTTCTGTAATCTCAGTGATACTGTTTACCTCAACATTACGGTTCTGGTTCATGTTGGGTTAATTGATTGCTAAGGACTTTTCCAGATCTGTGATTTTTGGGATTACTTAAAAAACTGTTTCAACCATTCTTTATTTTTAATTGTTTTGGAATAGCTTTAATTTACACCTAAAATGTAAAACCTTTTAGAGACTCAGAGGGGCAAATGCGGTTTGGAGGACTAACCACCAACTGTGCCCTCCACAGCAGCATAGCAGGCGCTCATGTTTCTACCCCTGCCTTGAGCACTTGAATACCTTGTACTGACGGTGGCACTACAGCCAGTAGAAATGGACCATTTATGAGAGGAAATTAAATTTAAAGAAAAAATATGACTAATGTTGCGGAGATTACTTTTGTGTCCCCATTTGCTTGAGAGAACACAGTGTCCATGAAAACCATTGAATTGAGTGATAACTCTGCCATTAAAAATGCAGCCCTTTGACCAGAAAGCCCTCAAGTTATTTTTCTGCAGGTTATTCCTGTATCTATGATATATTCATCCTGTGTATAATGCTTGAAGATAGTTATTTAAACATTGCTTGCTAGAAATTGTTGGATTATAGCTTAGTCTCTCAACAGAATAGCCCCCAGTAAGTAATGCTTTAATAAATTGTGGTAAAATATAAGGAAGCTTTGAGAATTCCTGCTGTAATGGAACAAAATATTTTAGTTTTATATCTTTGAAATTGTTAAAGTAGTCCATGGACCTAGAATAACTACAGAAGATATTGTCAAAATAATCAGTAAGGTAACAGTCTTCTGAGGATCCAGTTGGTAATAAGATGAAATAGAAGGGTAGATAACTAAACAGAGTAGGTAAATTGAGGTTGAGCTAATCTAATGCCAGAGAATTTAAACAACATGGTGAGGGCGCGGAAGAGCCTGTGATGGTTAGGTTTTGCCACAAATTCTGGGAACAGAGCACCTCAGTCGTGCAACTGCCTCCATCAGCCTGGCCTGAAGTCAATCTATAGGGGCATTTCTTGGTTAATGATTGACTTGGGAGAACCCTTGTCCACTGTCTGTGCAGTGCTGTCTCTGGCTGGGTGGTCCTGGGGACTGTCTGAAGGGAACAAACTAAGCTAGGACAAGCAGGCCCAAGAGCATTTCTCCACAGCCTCTGCTTCAGTTCCTGCTTCCAAGTTCCTGCACTGAAATCCTACCCTGATTTGTAAGCCAAATAAACCCTTATTCTTCCCCAGGTTGGCTTTGGTCAGTGTTTTATTGGAGCAGTAGGGAGAAACTGATTCAGAGCTAAATCAAAGTTAACCATCCATGTTGACCTTAGATAGGACCAAATTGTGTCGAGTTGTCTGGGCCTGAGAGGTTATGCTTGCAGTGACCACTGTGATATTTCTCACATTCTCCTCACTGCCTGAGTACTGAAGTATTCGTTCGTTCTGTTGGTGAAGGTGTAGTCTAAAATGAGTTGTAAGTCTGGCAAGCTGGCTGCTTCAGTTAGATAAGTGATTCACTTTGGGTTTCTTTAAGTCCAGGTGGGAAAGTTTGTTATGTGATGTTTGTAAAACATCTTGACCTGCTTAAAAGAAGGCACTATCGTAAATATGAGATGCTGGAACAGACTAACTCAGATCCCCAATGCTCTCTTCTTAAGGGTTTTATCTGTTTTTTATTGCGTGCTCCAGCGTGTGTTTGCGTGTGTGTGTGTGTGTGTGTGTGTGTGTGTGTGTGTGTGTGGTCTGTGTGCATTCCTGTGTAGAATGTGTATGTCTGGGGTTTGAGGAGGTCAGAAGGGGGCATCAATTCTTAGAACTAGGATTACAGACCATTGTGAACCATGCTGTCTGTGCTGGGAGTCAAACCAAGGTCCTCTGGGAGAGCAGTGCTGGCTACGAACTACCGAGCCATCTCTCCAGCTCTCTGTACCCCACTCAACCAAATACACCTATGTGTGCTATTAAATAAGAAAGGAAGGGAGGTTGGAGGAATGGCGTGGGAAAGAAAGAGGCCACATATTAGCTCCCTGCTACTGTATACTGTAACTATAATTTAAAAAGGTCTTGTGTGAAATTTTTATTTTTTACTTATATTTTTTGTTTTTTTAAGAGAGGGTTTCTCTCTGTAGTCTGGTCATCCTGCCACTCCATCTGTAGACCTAACTGGCCCAGAACTCAGAGACTGTCCTGACTCTGCTCCCCAAGTGCAGGGATTAAAGGCGTGCGCCCCCACTACCAGGCTTCTTCTGTGAATTTTTAAACTAATTACAAGTCTATTGCAATTTAAAGTATGCATTCCTATGTGTGCCCCTTTTGGATATTTCTCCTACTCCCATGTCCTCTCCTGAAAAATTCTTTAGTGCTTTGATGAAGTAAAGACTTGTTTCTAAGAGATAGTAAATTGGAAGATTTATTGTTTGAAATATTTACTATACCTGAAAATTTGTAATTGGAATTGCCGGCCAATGATTTTTTTAAAACATTAAACCTAAATTTTGTTTTTTTCCCAACTTCTATTACACTGAGTTTTGTACATTTTTTGCTTTTTCTATTTGTGATGGGAGTCATTATGGTTGCTATTTAGTTTCCTCCCACACTTACAGTTTCTAGGGGTTTCTTAGTATGTTTTAGGCTTTAGAATGGACAGTAAGTCATTCTAATAAGCCAGAGGAGCTCATATTCCATAGAAAATCAGTGACACTTAGATGTTTGCAGCAACTTTACAAAGATCTTTAGTTTTTTTAAAATGTAATATCTAATGGTATATTTAAAAATCTTAAAAGTGATATATTTTTATATCAGAGGCTGGGACAACTGTGTGAAATATTTATGCAACCCTGCAGGATAAGCAATATTATTCTCATTTTAGAGGTAAACTCAGACAAGCTGAGTATTTTTCAGAACCCAAATTAAAATCATGTCTGTCATAGAAAGTTGAACTTAAGCTGGACCCCTTTTTACATAGTACTGGAGAATGAATATCACATCAGAGTATTTCAATTCTAATATATGGGATTGATTTTTTCCTGTAATTAACGTGTATGTGTGTGTGTGTGTGTGTGTGTGTGTGTGTGTGTGTGTGTGAGAGAGAGAGAGAGAGAGAGAGAGAGAGAGAACCTACTTATAACCACTTGTGCACATATGTGTTAAAGCCTGCAGGCATGCATGGTATCTATACCAGCTATCTTCTTTAGTGATATTCCACCTTATTTTTTTTTGAGATAAGGACTGTCATTAATTCTAGAGCTTGCCGATTTGGCTTGTCTGCCTGTGCAGTAAGGCCCAAGGTCACCCTGGCTCCCTCTATAGCACTAGGATTACAGGGATACAACACATGGTCTTCTTATGTGGGTTCTGGGAAAATCCAGCACAGCTCTTCGTATTTGAATGGCAAGCACTTTATTGACTGAGTCATCTTCCCATCTCTAGTTAACTCCCATATTACACCCTCTATTTAATCTTAGCTTTAAATATTTTGCTCTTCTTTGGCATTTGAAGCCAAAATGTGATGCTTAATTAAGATTTTCATTCTTTTTATATACTGTTTCTTGTAGTAAGAGAAAAATCCTAGCCAAGTGTCTCATCAGTTATAAAAAGTTTTTCAGACTGTTGCTCTTCAACAAATAAGATGTCAACAAATACACAAAACATGGTTTTGAGCCAACCTTGGAACTCAACATAGTTTCTAAAAGTCTATAAATATACATTTCTTGGAAACTGCTTCCCCCCCACATTTATTCATTGTGACCATAAATCCCAAAGGTCCTATCACCTAAAATTGAGAATGTTTTAATTTCTAATGGCTTTCTTTTCATGTTTGAATATTTTAAATACTTTTTCCTCTCACAAATGAAGTTATTTGGAAACTTGTAAAATATATGTGCAGGAATCTCAATAGTGTGACTCAAACAAGTTCCTGTGAACATTTTGTGTGGAATAAGTTATTTGCTATTGAGAATGCCTAATATTTTACCTGTAACGTGGCTCTTTGTGGATGAGTGGATACAGCTGACTTGTCTGTAATTTTGCAAAAAACAAATAAAACATTGGATTTTTTAGTGGGAAATCTATTAATGGAGACCTGAGATAAATGACTACCAGGCCATTAATTTTATTAAGTACAATAGAGAAACTACCCACTCCTATTAGAATATGGCCACTTTATTTATTTATTTACTTAGGTAGTTACTTAGTTAATTACTTTTGCCTTGTGTTGGCTTAAATGGATAGTACAAAAGTCTTATGCTCATTCTTGTTTTTTTTTTCTGGCTCAGGAAATAAAGAAAAGTGCATTTTGTGCAGCAGAATGGTGGCCTGTGGTAGTTCCGTGGCTCTATTCCTGGCCTGTGGTAGTTCCCGTGGCTCTGCTCCTGGCCTGTGGTAGTTCCGTGGCTCTATTCCTGGCCTGTGGTAGTTCCCGTGGCTCTGTTCCTGGCCTGTGGTAGTTCCGTGGCTCTATTCCTGGCCTGTGGTAGTTCCCGTGGCTCTGCTCCTGGTCTGTGGTAGTCCCGTGGCTCTGCTCCTGGCCTGTGGTAGTCCCGTGGCTCTATTCCTGGCCTGTAGTAGTTCCCGTGGCCCTGCTCCTGGCCTGTGGTAGTTCCCGGGGCTCTGCTCCTGGCCTGTGGTAGTTCCCGTGGCTGTACTCTGGGAGAGGGTGCCTGACACCAGCACTTCCAAGATTACCTTTTGATGGCTTGCTTCCTTTTGTGGTAGGGAGTTTGAAATTCAGATTACTTTCTTACACACACCTACGTTCACGAACATTTAGTGTAGGGAAGCATTAAGTGCGTGTGCGTAATTGCTGTTAATTCTTCCTAGATGGTGATGCTGGTTAGAGAGTACTGGGTGAAGACACAGTCTCAGCACCCTAGTAGCAGCCCCTCCAAATCTAACCATCCCCAGGGGGAACCATTTGCTCAATGGGTAATAACAGGTGCCTTTTACTTTTCTTGTATCTTTTTAGATAAGCAGTTGTGTTCCTTTTCATGTCTGTCGTCCTGGACTCAGTACAAGTCATCCATGTATTTTTGCTGTCTACATTTATAATCACAGAAATATGAAAGACTCACAGAAATGGCTGTTGACATAGGTATGGAAACCAAATTGTTCCATTGCAGCTAAAGGCCATGTGAACCTTTGTGATGTCCGTCACTGAACACCTTTTGTGGTTCTTCCCCTTTGGAGCACCTGCTTGTGGTCCTGGCTATCAGGCGTGGTTGGGGCGGGAGAGATGCTTGCATACTGTCCTTCTTGTCTCCCTCCTAGTCCCTTTCAAAAATGAACATAGAACCAAAGAATACTCTTTCTGAGCATAAATTTCCTGCAAAAAAATAGATTCTAATCCCTGTAGCAATGGTTCTTAACACCTTCTCTGAGTTCACCAGTGACCTACTTTTCAACAAGGTCCTCTGCCCAGTTCTCGTGTTCATTTTTCATTTGGAAAGGCTCACATAGACTGCTTGGTCATTCTCTACACCATTCATTTTCAGCTGTCCAGTGTGTGTTCAGGTAGATTTGCATTCCTGTGTTTATTACAGAGTTGATTTGAGCTTGAGAACTGTAGTTCTCTCTCTCTCTCTCTCTCTCTCTCTCTCTCTCTCTCTCTCTCTCTCTCTCTCTCTCTTTCTCTCAGTTCATGATGTCTGTACAGTCTCTCAGTTTCAAGTGTCCACTCCCTGAGACCTAAAGTTCTATAGGTGACTGCACAATCAGGTTTTTTGTTTTAATTTTACTTTGGTTAGGAAAACTCTATTTCTGCTCTTAGAGGTGGATACATGAATGTTGAACTGCATGTGTAACTGTGTGTGCAGGTGTGCCTAGGTGTGGAAGCCAGAGGACAACATATGCTGTCACTACTCAGGCAGTCTATCTCGTTATTTTAGGCAGGTTCTCTTCGGCCTTCAACCCCGAAGTGCTCAGAGGATGGCAAGTGTGTTCCTGGGATCTGCCCGTCTCATCTCTGCAGTGCATATGAGGGTGTTTCTAATGCCCAGCTTTTGTACCTAAGTTCCGGGTTCAAATGCAGCCCTGTGCTTACTCCGCGAAGCCTTGACTGATGGAGAAATCTAAGCAGCTCTGGAATCCGTTTCAATGTATTGAAAGGATTGTGCTCTTTCTGTCACTTCATTGATTTAGTTTTTCCTTAACTTTTTGTTGCTTCTACTCATATTTTAGATATAAAAATAATTATACATGCAGTGCTTGTGTTTTTAATATTAAATTTTATTTATAGTTTTGTCTTCTTTGACAGGTAAATAAGAACTTCAGGGAAAGGGTGCCATAACCATTGATTTAATTTATATACCAATTTAGAATTAATCTCTTGTATATGAAGCTATGATTGAGTTTATGGATTTTATTGTTTAGAAGCCTTCTTGGTGGATCTGTATTTTAAAGGAAGACAGTGCCATATTTAAATGTAAGTACAGTGGGTCACTTGAGAGATGGCTTGTTGCCGAGTGGTTGTGGCACACAGCTTTAATCTCAGCATTTAGGAGGCCAAGGCAGGTAGATCTCAGTGAGTTCGAGGCCAGCATGGTCTACAAAGTCAGTTCCAGGACAGCCAGGGTTTCACAGAGAAACTGTGTCTCAAAAAGAGAGATTGCTTCTAACATTTTAGGGTGGTAACTGACAGCGTTTTGAAAAGTTGTGAGTTTGTCTTTAGTGAATCATTTGCATTCATAATGAATAGTTGCAAGATTTCAATTCCTTGTCTCCCCATGTCTGGGTGCTTCATAATGAAAACATATACACATATAAATGATGTGTATCTCTTTGTTTTCCGAGCCAAGATATAGACTGACAGCTTTCTCAATATCATTCATGCCACACTAGAGTTTATGTTCAATTGCAGTGTGAAGCAGCGTGTGTTGCGTTACTTCCCCCAGATTATCTCTCTGTCTCTCTGTGTCTGTCTGTCTAAAACGTGTGCATATGCTAATACATTTTTCTTCATTTGTCGAATCCTCTAGGTTGAAATGCTTTGTTTGATAATATAGCCTTTCTACAGATTTTAGGCCTGTTTTTATCTTTTGCTAAGCTACACTGAGTTAATAGCCTTGAGTGGCATTGTGGAATAGTGGTTAAGAATGCTCTCCATAAGCAACTGGAACGGGCAGTTTTTCTGTGGCTATCCCGCTGAAGGGAGTGATGGCTCTAACCCCAGGGACCTCTGTCTTTATGTCTTCAAGGTGGTGTGGGGCCTCACGAGCCCTTGAGATGTTGGAAACACTAGTCCTCTGGTGAGCTGCGGTTAGAGAGAGCATGTGAGTGTGTAGACAGTGTGCCCTTCAGAAGACACTTGGTCAGCGTTCTCCCTCAACCTCTGGCTCTTTGCCCTGCCTCTTCTGGAAGGTCCCCTAAGTTAGATGTCATCTTTAACGTCTAGTACGCCAGCCACTTGTTTTCTGAACTTTGGTCAGTTTTGAGTCTTCATTAAGTGTCATCCATGACCAAAAGAAGCTTCTCTGATGGGGGCTGAGGACTGAACTACTCTGAGGGTAAAGGTACTACTTGGAAGGAAGTTTGCTATCATGCCCATTTAGCAAAACTCTAGTAGAAGGATCTGCCCAGGGAGGTCTTCCTGCTGAGGGTTTCTGGATAGGTTCACAGTATTAGGTGCGAGTTCCCTGCTACAAATCAAGCCTTAAGTCCAACAAGAAAGCTGGAGGTTTCCCCCACTAATGTTGTATGAGTAGTTGTCACATGGCGCCAGGCTGATTGCCATTTTAGTTGGAATGGTCTCCAGTTGGATAAGACTGCTGATGTACCTCAGTCCAGCCACAGCCTAGGTTCAGGTCCTGAGGCAGGAAAGGGGCATTGGCACGAAGAAATGAATTTTCTGACCACCAGATGAATTTCACACAAGTGGCCAGCCCCAAATAGCTTCAGCCATCTTATTTATACATCAGAGACAAGCATATTTATCCATAATAACAAACAAGCTTTTCCCATCCTCCAACATTAACCTCTAGCAAAACCAAAATATGTCAAATATGCAAATATGTTTTTCCAACTTTTACATCAAAACATCTTTAAGCCCAAAACAACACTTATCATTTTGCTAGCTTGGCCAAATGCCAAGCCAGGTACAGCCCGTCTTTACAAAACTAAAGGTAGTAAAGAAGGGCACGCATTTACAGAACAAGGGATGCTCTGCCCCGATCCTGTCAGCACTGAATTAGAACAGCTCCTGGGGTCTGAAGTGATACTTGGCATCCTCAGACAAGAAACCTGAGAAACATCAGCTCCCAAAAAGAATTTTAGGGGAAAATATTCGAGAAAAAAATGGGGTTTCCACGAATGATCACATCTGTCCCATGAGTTATTGACAAAATGACAATAAACCATCATAGAATCATGAATATTAAGAGAGCATGCTGGCCACATGGGCCCAGCAGTATTCTGTGCTGTCCTGAAGTCCCGTGGTCCTTGCTGAGTGACACTGTCCCCGTGGGCTTTAACTCATCTGGAGACCCATTAGACAAACACTTATATACTGCTCAGAAACTAGGCTGCATGGCTCCCAACACTGTGACTTGTCCTCTTCTTCCTCCAGCAGTCTGCATGGAGCCTTGCAGTCCTGTAAAAGCCAGCCAGCAAAAAAGAAATCCTCTAGGTCATTTCTAGCTTGATTTCTCCATGTTCTGTAATCACAGGAAGCTGTGTCTCCAGCGGTAGGGTGAAACTTAGCGTTAAATTTAGCCAGACAATAGAGAGCAGTTACAATGGACCACACTGTGGGAAATTCCAGGGCATCCCTGACCAACAGCTTGCACAGTCATATCTCCTGCCTGGTACTGGGATTGTTATTTAGCAATCTGTGGCTTCCAGGAAGAGAAGTGCATTGTCTCTTCCATGTTGGGTACTTATGGTCAAGCTCTTTATTATTATTGTTGTTGTTGTTTGTCTTTTCAAATAAGAGTCTAGGTTTTCCTACGGCTCCTCCTTCATGTGCTCAGTGTCACCACCTCCACTCCCTTCGCTGCCTTTCCTTTCCACTGCATTCCCCAGCTGCCCTTTCCTCCCACCCTTACTCTCTTTTCTACCCTCCTATCCGTGTTCTACTCCCCTCTCCTCATAAAATCCATCTCCCCTCTCCACAGCTCTTTTCTAGTTTCTTGGCTTCTACAGGTATTCCGGGTTAAACACAAAAGTCTAAAGACTTGAGGCCATAACCTACATATGAGAGAAAACAGACAACCATTATTAAACTCAGTCACACATACACACACACACATGTACATACTTGCACTCTCTCTTTCTCTCTCTCTCTCTCTCACACACACACACACAGAACGAGAGAAAGAGAAAGAGGTAGAGAGAGAGAACATGAAAGTAAGCATGAGACCTTTGAAAAGAAGAAAAATTACAATAGGGAAGAAGGGGTGACATTAAGTACTGGGAGGTGGAAATGAATAAAATGGATCATAAACGTGTATAACACTGCTGCTGGTCAGTCCATATCTGCACCGTATCTGAGCCCTGACTCTGACCCCTTGTCTAGAGAGTGAATGTGGGTAGCTTATAGGAGATTTCTATTTGTCAATCCATCTGTATCTGAGGGTGGTGGTGGTAATAAATGCTCTTCATTATAAGTTTGCTATGAAGAACATAATGTGTGTATGAAGTAAGTGCCTTCATGTAGATTTTAGATTCTTGACTGAAGATTTTGTGTCCTAGTCATTTTTATGTTACATAAGCAAAATTAGTCAAGAGAAGTGTAATTATTTGAGTAAGTTTGAACATTTAATTTGTGCATGGCTATGATCTATAGTATGATAGCTAGTTAATTTATGGCTGTATATGGACAGCCTCCCACCAGCACGCCTAAGACTGCATTTGGAAATCAGAATCAAGGCATATCTCTTAATCATCTTTAAATATTAGCAGATGTTGACTAGGCTGACAGACTTCCACTGCCATTATAATTAGAAGGCACGTGAATAGAGAGAGGATAATTCTATGATTGGACCCACAGGTGATCAGGCAGGAGCCATTCTGGGGTCTCAGACCATCTCTTCTTTCTTTGATTTCTTTGAATGGGCCCATGCAATAAAACATGCATGTATATGCATGTGCATGTTTGTATCCAGCTAGCCTGGCACAAGACATACTCATCTTTTGAGTACTTTTAATGTGAAAACCCAATAGAGGAGATGGTTGAACACCACATTATAATGCTGTTTGATGTCAGCACTGTTCCTGCGAAGAGTAAGGTGTGTTGTTCTCATTATCTGCCCATGGTTTATTGACAGTTAGATACAGGGTAGCTTGCTTTAAACTTCAGTGCTATCATGTCATAACTGTAGCTTGTTATTTTTCAAGAATTACCATGTTCTACCTAGGCACTAATCAGAGGAAATCATGTCATAACTGTAGCTTATTATTTTTCAATAATTGTTATGTCCTACCTAGACACTAATCAGAGGAAATATATTAACTATATTAATTCATTGAGTTGTCAGAAAAGTCACAAATTCTATATTAGAACACTAATACATGGAAAATTAAATGACATTGACACCTATCGCTTTTTTTTTTTAAAGTATTTGGTGATCATCTCTTTTTAAAGATTGTTTTGCTAGCAAGTATGGTATGGCAAAGAGGAATATATAACTACTACATATGTACTTTATATTTTATTTATTTTTGTGGGGTTGTGGGGGTGAAGGTGCCAGCTTCTACGACATGCGTGTGAAAAGTCGGAGGACAACTTGGAAGAGTATGTTCTCTCCTTCCACGATGTGGGTTCATGTGATCAAACTGAAGTCCTTAGACTTAATAGATAGCAAGTGACTTTTTCTGTGGAGCCATTTTTGCCAGTCTTACTTTTAGAAATAAAGTTTATAAATATTTCTGTATGACTACTAGTAAGGCTAAGGAAGAATAGCTTCATTATTTCTCAGAATTATGGTCCCATCCCCTTCTTTTTTCCAAAATATAAAACCCATCCTGATTTTTCTAATATTTATTTATTGTTTTTCTTTATAGCTTCATCCTCTATATATTCATTTGTTGATTATGATATGTAGCTTCTATATATTTACATACATCATTCAGTAGATATAGATGTATTATGCACATATATATATAAATGTAGTTTTCTGTGATTTGGTTTTCTGCTTATTATGTCAGCAAGATTCATTCAGTTGAATTTTGTAGCTATAATTTGTTCATTTTCACTAATGTAGATCATTACATTACATGCTATGAATACGGTACAATTTACATATTTGGTTTGAGGCTGATGGGCCAGAGAGTGTAGTTTCTGATTTTTTTAACCGCTGTCAGCGCTCTTTTCCATGCCACCTGGGCATGAATGCCAGCGATTCCCTAGGACTGTGTTTTCCCAACTTCAACTTACGTAAGAATCATTGGAAAGTTTGCTACAACAAACCGTACCCTTCTGATTCTGCAAATCCTCAGCAGACCCTGAGAATTTGTATGCCACGGGAGCACTTGGGTGCTAGGCTGATGTTCTGCTCTGGAATTTGCATCTTGGAGTAGGATTGCTGGGATGCAAGTGGCGTACATTCTCATTTTACCAGCTACCTCGAGAGTGTTTCCGATGCTCCAACAAGCCATCTAAACACATTTTTCCACCTTTTGTTTTAATTCAATGTTAATATTTTAAGATCTGAGGATTTGGGTATTAGTAACTCCTTTTGGTTTAAATTTGAGTGTTTCTGGTCATGGTTGAGCTTCAGACTGTTCAACAATGGATGAAGTTCAAAATGTCCCTCTCATTTGCTTGGCCTTGTTACTTGTCACCTAGGGCTTGTAAGAAAATGTACTTGAGACTTTATTGAAAGTGAAGTCATGTGATTAAACCTAATGTTTGTAGAGCACTTACTGTGTGTCAGGTGAAGCACTTCACCTGTGCTGTTTCAGGTAACCCTCAAATCAATTCTCCCACAACCAGTATGCATTGTTATCCTTACCTGTCTTACAAACTTCAAACAGATCCTTGGTTTAACCATGGACCAGAAGACCTTACTGCTATGAGTGATGGGTGGGGCTTGAATACAGCTGTGATCGCTTGGTAGCCACTTCCGGAGCGCCTAGGACATAGGCGATGCAGTAGACACAGTGGGATCAAGATAAGTCTCTTGTGGACTTTGGAGAGTTAACACCTGGAGGGGGATTTGAACTTAAGAATGAGGATTTAAGGGATTTTGTTTTCAAGGAGCAAATTTTGGCCTTTTAAATGGGAAGATCTAAAAGACTGAGACAGACACAGGGTAGGTGACTTTTGAAATAGATATTTGTCACTGGCCGAGCTGCTGTTGGTGGTATCATAAATAGATGTTAGTATTGGATGAGGGGCTGGCTGTCCTTTCTGTAAATTGTTAGTTTTTCTTTTCTTCTGACATCCTATTAGTTTAGCCTCAGACTGAACTCACACAGTAACCTGGGGGCATGGTAGCTTTCTGATCCTACTCCCAATAAATTGCTCAATCCTGACTGCCTTCTCTCAAGTCTTCAGTTTCACACCACCTCCTGAGAGTGTGGCTGTGATCTTGATGGTGTTATAGTGATTTTATACAAGCCCACTCCCACTTTAAAGTGCTGGTCTTGAACTCTGCTCCTTATACACTGAGTTATAGCCTCAACCAAAAAAATGACCTTTAGATGGCTACCCTTGATCTTTGAACATTTGGCAAGATTACAGGTAATTCTGTTGTCCTTAGATGTCCTAAAAATACTTCTCATCCATCTAAAAACCAAGTATGACAAAAGAATCAGTAGATAAAAAAGATACAACTGTTGTTACTAATAAACCCTAGTTTGGGGAAGGTGAGTTAAATGTTTCAAATTAGCTGTCATCCATCTCCTCCCACCTTTGACAATGTAGAATGAAGTTGACCTGCACACTGCAAGTTCAGCAGGATGATGGTATTGGCTCTGACCAACTATAGGCTGTTTCTCACAGAAAAGTGCTGACGAAGGGACTGGAAGCTGGGATTCGTGCGCCCAGTTGATTAATCCAAACTTGCCAGAGAAGTACAGAGAACCCACAAATGTTATTGCAAGCAAAATCTCACTCCATCCAAGACGAGAATACAGGTTCTATGAAACTGGTTTCTGAGTATATATTGATCATTGGGCCCATGTGCTTAGCTATCCAGTGTGTGTTCGTGCAGAAGTATGGTGAGCCCCTGGGGCAAGTGGACATCAGTCAGTAGGCTCTTGCTCCCAGCACTATTATGTCTTAGCAGGACTATAGTTTTACTTTTTAGAGTCCCAAGTGGGGCATGTAAGATGATTAATGCAATCATTTTAGCAGCCTACAGTGGTAGAAAGCAAAGGAGGCCCCAATCTTGGAAGAGTTATGCCAGGCAGAACTGTTCCCCAGCGCCAGGCTCTGTATTTAAAAGGCCACAGCAGTGAATTTGTGATGTGTGGGAATGCATGGAAGTGAGCTGAGGAGAAGGTTCAGGTTTGAGTTTTCTTTATGGATGTGAGTCTCTCTGAGCTGAGCCTCTGATCTGTACTCCACAACCCTTGAACTAAACAGTGCATAGGTGGAAATGCAGAATCCATGGTATCGAACATACTAGATGAGAAGGAAAAACTAGTGTAAAGTGGAGCCGCTGGACAATTCAGAACCTTAGGAGAAGGCGGCCGGATATCAAATGCCAGTGTTCTGAAGGAAAACCCGGTATGCGTGGGTAAGTACCCTCCCCACTCCATGGCCCAGAGGGAGCCTCTCCCAGTGGAGTTTCACTTTATAACCAGTACAACCAAAAGTCCTTTCCCTTTGAATTCCTGGATTGTGACAGCTAGTGCTGGCACCAGTCTGGGCTCAGTCTCATGGTGAACAAGTTACCCAGGGATCAGGTGTTCCCAGCTTCCTGCCACAAAGCCACCCCCCCACACACACACTTTGCCACTCATGGTATTGCTTTGACCAAAACAGGCCACCTACAAGGGTAGATTTCTCTTTCATTTGAAAAGGTAATTCAGATCATGTGGTTGGGGCTGACCCTTGAACCTTTGGTCAAACTTTTAGAATCCACAGTGTGCCCTCTGTGCCCCTGAATGTGGAGGGGAATTTGAGGCAAAGGCGGCCAATTCTTTGTAGCTTTCCTTTGGCTGTCATGAATTATTTAAAGTGAGATCCTTGCTAGGACTCTTGAGGTCACTGTCGTTTAAAAATAGCAAATATTGTACTGCTTGCTGACTTCAGGCAGAAGACATTGAAATGGTCCCATCTTTGGTCCCTCTGTGGCTCCTACTTGTTCAGGCTGAGGCTCATGGGAACCTCTGGAAACCCCACACTGTCTCCTATCATTGCCAAAGCCAAACGGTAACAGTCTTTCCCCTAAGTGTACAGTGCTGGTTAAGGTCACTGTGCATCCTGGTTCCTTTCTGAGTCCCTTGGCCTGGTGCCATCTCCTGAGGTCAGCTCTTATTTTTTCTATAAGCCCTCTGTCTCTCACAGCCACTTTGATGGACCAAGTTGTGGTCACGTATCAAGATCAAAACGTCGTGTGGTTTATGAATTAAAGCTTCCTGTGTTGAAAGCCACCTGCCCAAATACACAACCCAGCCACATAATACAACCTGAAGACCACCAAGTTTAAATGTGTGAAGGGCTGGAAAAATAACCTTTTACGTAAAGCCAGGCTCCTCATGGGTATTTTATTTCCTAACATTGACTTTTTTTGAGGGGGTTAGGGGTCAGTGTCCCAGTGTAGTTTATCAAATGCTTGAAGTCTTTGAAGTTACCCAATAAATAGGACCTCTACTCGCTGCTGGATCATGAATTGTTTAAATGTAAGCCTGAGGAAAAGAAGCAGGGGTCTCATAAGTGTCATAGGGCATGACCCTGACCCCTGGGCATATCTTCCTGCTAGAACTGATTCCCACAATCCCACAACTGCAGACATATTCCTCCCCTAAGTCCTGCAGGGGATCTCTGAGCTCCCAGCATGGAAAATGAGATCACTCTGCTTATTTTCTGAGAGCTGGTGTCTCCCAGGCGGGAGGGGTAGAAGGGCAGGTTGGGCACCAGCTGCTCAGATTGTTTGTGCATATGCAGCCTTCAGGCAACTTCAGTTCCTCCCTCTCTCCCCTGCAGCATCAGTATACATAGTGTTTCGTATCAGGACTCTGAGATACTTCAGGATCACTGTGTACTCCAGTGTGCTTTGATAATGTGGGTAATGCATACCAGTGCTTGCTTTTGAGAAATTAACCGCAGAAAATTGGATGCTATTTATTAATCCATTAAAAATATTCAACTCATTGGCTATGTAACATAAGTAATAATACGTATGAAAAGGTACCTCCATTTTCCAAATTAGAAAAAGAAAAAAAATAGCCTCCTGCCTCTATGGGTTCACACCCCCCCCATCACTTTATCGCCTGGCTTAGTGATGAGATGGCTCTGTCTTGTCTGTTTGTATACACCTGCATGTGTGCTGTCATGCAGCCTCTGAGGAAAGCCATCCGACTCTAAGGAGACATTGGGAGTGATAATGACCAGTGAAGTTGTGACATGAAGAAAGCCCTTAGGCTTTTGTGATTTCCGGAAGGGATCTCACAGGGTCCTCAGTGTCTCCAATGACTCGTCCAGGACCACACTTTGATATTGTCACACAGGTCAAACTGACTTGTGGAGTGGTTAGAGCTGGAGGCTGAGTTCCTAGAGTTTCTAGAAAAACATCATTCCCCCTCTAGACTCCTTGCACTGAAACCACCCAAAAACCAGGCTCACATCCTTTCCGACACTGGATTGTTGAGTTGGAATCGGAGCTGAGAAGCTTAGCTGGATGACATTTCCACCTGCAGACCCTGGCATTCACCCCTTTCCAGTGTGATAGCGTAGAACTCTGGGCAGGAGGCTGCTTCCAGAGCAAGTAAGAAAGGGCTTTGCACTCTGTGGTTGCTGATAGTCCCCTTTTTCGACTGCTACATTTCCCTGGAAGCTGTGCCTTGAAAGTTATTTTCATATAAGAGTAATGTTACAGTAATGTGTTTATCTTATCAAGAATATAGAATTAGGTAAATCAACACTATTGTCAGCTATTCAAATTAAATCAGAGCTAGGGGGATTGTAAATATGTGTAACCATCTTAAAAAGTGCAACTGTGGTGCAGGTTTTGTGGATTGTGCAGGAGGAGAAGGGACCCTGGAGGGCAGAAAGAGCAGGGATTAGTAGAGACTGTCATTTCCTTCTTATCGGCATCACCACTGGAGATCACAGAAGCCATGGCAGGACTACGCTAATAATTTTCTGTGTGTGCCTTTTATTCCCCACAAATGTTTGGAAGTAAGTAGAGCTTTGATTTTGAAAGAAGATTTTGTTAAAGGTTTAGTATAATCTTTTTCTCCTTTTGTTTCATGGTGAATAGAAGCATAGAAGCAGTTTTCTTGTTGTGTATCTTATAATACTATGTGAGTATTGCATCTTTTATCACATGTCTTGTTATTTCACATATCTTACATGAACAACATACCTTATTACCAATGCCTCATAATGAATCACGTATCATAAGTGAGTGCCATATTTTAGGAACTCTTAGTTATGGGAGTAGGCATATTTCTCGGTCTAAGTAGATAAGGGTTTGAAATGGTTTTATTTAAGGATTTATTTATTTTATTTCAAGTGTATGAATATTTGGCCTATATGTGTGCATATGTACACCATATGCCTGCCTGGTACCCCTGCATGTCAGAAGATGGCATAGAGTTACAGATAGTTATGAAAGATCATGTGTGTTCTGGGAATAAAACCCAAGTCTTCAGGAAGAACAATAAATGCTCTTAACTGCTAAGCTATTTTCTGTCCCAGCCAGTTAAATTTGTGTTTCAGTATGTATCACCATTACTTAGTGGATGCTTTGGGGGTTGGGAAATGGTGAAAAGTGACCCCTGAACTCTTTGGTGTTGCTGTGATTAGCATCCCTATGCTGACTGATTAAATTGCAGAGGAAGCTTCCTTGCTGAAAAATACTACTGCCAATACCTACCCCATTGCATTGTTTTGTGGCCGTAGTGAAGGTCTCAGGCTTCACTGTAAGACATAATAGTCCACTTCCTGCCCCATGGTAAGCACTGAGTAGATATTGGCCTTCATTGATATTCAGTGTATTTAGTTGAATGAATTCCCAAGTTGATTATAAATTCAATCCAATGCCAAGTACTATGCTATTTGACATTTTAAATATTATATCTAAGCATGTTGCTGTCTCTGGCGAGTGTAATGAGCTGATAGGGCAGAATCAATCGAAGCTGGGATTGACCATCTTTTCTGGAATTGCCTTAGGCACTTCTGAAATTCTTAATGGCAGCTTAATTCAACAGCAGCCTGTGCCATCATCTGATGATATGTTGAACTTTTACAGAAGCAAGCTAAATCTATAGGTGCATTGTTGTTACCCATTCTATCAGCCGTGCAGTATGCTTAATGCTAAGCTCCAGCCTGGAGGCCTGTGGAGCCTTTTTCTGGGACTGCACATATCCACTAGAATAATATCTGAGGTATAATATCTGTATCTTGTCCCAAGCCATGAAAAGCTCAGCTCCTGGCATGGTAACATTGTAAAAGCACATTTTGGTACAGTGAACCCAGACTTTCCTGGATTAAGTTCTTATAGGGTAATGCTGACTAACTGGTTGATGGCTCATTTTTCTGTAGGGCTTGCAGCTTCCCGTGCCAATGCCAAAGTTGCTGTTTGATTCTACATTGTCCTTTTGTGATTAAAGAAAGATATCAGAATAAGGCAGGCAGCAATAGTAGAGGTTTTCAAAGATGTGTCTTAATAATAAACTGTAGCAATGTAGGAAGTGAGGAGATGGGCAAAGGAGGCCATGGACAGATGTTCCCTGCACCTGAGCTGCTGGAGAGCATCATGAAGGAAAAGAAAGAATAAATAATCACAAGATTCCTAGGGAGATAACTCAGTCCCTAAGGTATTGGTATACAAACATGAGGACACAAGTTTGATCTCTGGAACCCACATGAAAGCCTCAGTGTGGTGCTACACACTTGGTACACACTTGTATTCCCAGTGCTGGGAGGTAGAGACAGGAGGATCCCCGAGTTTGCTGGTCAGCCAGCATAACCTAATATGCAAGCCCAGGTCTCACAGAAGAGACTGTCTCAAAAAGCAAGTTGGACAGTTGTTATGGAATATTTGTTTACATAGTAAAAATGTTTCCTTGACAGTGTGCCTTCTGATTGGTTTAATAAAGAGCTGAATGAGCAATATCTAGGCAGAGAGAGCGGGAGGGAGGGAGAGAACTGAGGCTCGTAGGAGACGCCAGGAATCACGGAGAGGAAAAAGGAGGTGCAAGATTGAAGAGAGGTTGCGCCACATGATAGAACATAAATTAACATAAATGAGTTAATTTTAGTTATAAGAGCTGGTTAGGTACAAGCCTAAGCTATAGGCCGATCTTTCATAATTAATAAGAAGTCTCCGTGTTGTTATTTGTGAGCTAGTAGCCCAAAGAAAAATCCAACTTTAGACAATGTGCTGCACTTGAGGTTGACCTCTGACCTACATATATAACTGCATCAGCACACACAAGAACTTGTGTAACACACACAAAGGGAGCCTATGCAAAATGCTGGATGCTTCCTCAAAAATAGAAGACGACCAAACAAAAACACTGACATTGTTCAGCCGCACATTTTAAACCTGGTTCTAGATAGGAAATCCGAAGTGGCATCAGCGGCATTGCTGACACAGGGGGTATAAAGAATATCAAGCACGCTTGCTTTTGACTAACACCATGGATGAAATCCCATGAAATATAAGAAATTTGGCAAATGCATTTGTATTCATATAAATTGGATTAACAAATAACAAAAACTCAGTCACCCAGAATTTGTCTTCTAACAGTTCCATTATTCTATTATGCATCTATTGAATCACCTTAATGCAGTCTTCATTAATTGCTTATATTTGCTTGCATAATTTGGAAGCTGCATATTGAAAGTAGTATCATAGTGATGTTCAGGTACCTCTCCCACCTTTTAACCCACAGACCACACACTGCAAAATATGTTTCCTTTGTCCTTTTTGTGAATTAATTCTTGGTGTTAGAGTCCCTTTGATTTCTTTACAGTCTTTCTGTCTACTTTTTTGTTTTGTTTTGTTTCTGGGGTGGAACTCTCAGCATTGTGCATATCAAGCCTGTGCTGTACCTACTGAACCTACCCCAGACCCTGTATTTGCTTTTAAACTGTGTCTCAAAGTCTCGATTGACCACCTCTGATTGCCCCGCGAGGCTTCCAGCGGCGGGGCTGAGTTGCTTTCAGTTGAGTTGTTGTCTAATGGGGTCCCATGGAAATCCCCAAACAAACCTCTGAGGCTATTACTAAGACAAGGGTTGCTCTCCGAAAACTGACAGTGGGGCACCATTGCCGATGACTGTACCCACATGATTCACTGAAAATGGAGAAGTTGAGCTACTGCCTACATGTATCCTTCACCCCAGTGTAGGAAGTCACTCTGCAGGCTACTAAAAGAGAAACATGAACACTAACCCAGCCACAAAACCTTTGACCTGCAATCTGTCCTGCCTGCAAGATGTTCTGGGACAACGATGGCACAGAGCTTGTGGGAGTAGCCGACCAATGTCCAAGTTGATTTAAGGCCCACTCCACAAGAAGGAACCCACACCCAACACTGATTAGGTAATCGAGAACCAGAGACTAGATAGCCCAGAGACCTAGGGTAAAACCAAACACTACTGGTCTAAAAAAATCAATAAAATTATCCCTAATGATATTCTGCCACATTCAAATATAGTGACTTATGCGGTTGTGGTGGTTTGAATAGGAATGGGCCCCATAGACGAGTCCTTTTCCAACACAGTGAAGATAATGGACCAAACCTCTGCAACTGTAAGCCACCCCATTAAATGTTTTCTTTTACATGAGTTGCTATGGTCATGGTGTCTCTTCACAGCAATAGAAACCCTAAGACACCAGTAATCATCAGAGAGGCTTCCTTGGTAGCAGATGGGAACAGATGCAGAGACCCACAGCCAGACATGGAGAGAGAGAGAAAGTTTAAACGGGAGGCCTCCATCAATTCCCCCCCCCAGTCAGAGCTCGGGGAGTCCTGAGGAAGATGAGGCAGAAAGACTGTAAAAGCCAGAAGGAATGGAGTGCACCAGTAGAACAGACTCCTCTGAATCAAGTAAGCGAGTAGCATATGAGGTCACTGAGACTAAAGCAGCAAGTGAGGATCTCTGTGAGTCTACGCCAGGTCCTCTGTGTGTATGACAGCCGTTAGCTTAATATTTATATGGGGCTCCTGACTGCAAGAACAAGTGGGCCCCAGACTCGTGTCTGCTCTTGGGAGTCTTTTCCTCCTGTTGGGTTGCTGTGCCTGACTTTGATATGATAGTTTTTGCTTTGCATATTACATTTTATTTTACCATGTTTGGTGGTTACCTCCTAGAATCCCTTTCTTTTGTAATGAGACAGAAAGGAGGTATATCCCAAGGGGAGGTAGGGAGGAACTGGGATGTGTAGAGGGAGGATAAACTATAATCAGGATATATTGTATGTGAAAAGAATCTATTTTCAAGCAAAGGAAAAAGTAAAATATTTCTCAATTTATAGACATATTTTATAGAACATATTTCATAGAACAAAGAAAGCATGTCTTCACAACAAAAAATAGTAACAACATAACATTAGTTAACCTTGACTTTGTAATATGCAATTACCTTTAATCTGTTTGTTGTTTTTTACTACACTCTTATAAAGGGCAAAAGTTTAACTATTATTATTTCTATTGCAGAGGAGGAAGCAGAATTGGAGGGTAGGGGCTGGATTTCAGCCTTTGTAGGTTTGATACAGTCAACACTATGCACATGACTGCTCTTCATTGTGTACAGTAGGGGAACACGCATGTTTTCAGGAAGTGTTAGCTCATCCTCATGTGCCGACCTGCACTGTCTTCCGAATGGATTAGAATCACAGCAATCTGGTGGGCTGAAAAGGAAAGTCGTAGCAAACTATCCAGTTGATAAGGACTTATGATAACACACACTAGCTGCCTCTTAGTTGGAAAGAAAATGTAGTGATTCTTCAAGGTATTGGCATGTGTTCAGGTGTGAAACTTTTAGGCAATCCTGATAAATGATTGAGAATAAGACAGAGATGAGGTGACTGGAGAGTCAGTTCACCGTGTCTGCACAGAATATTTAAAAGCTTAGACTCAAGAGTGACGTGGGGAAAATTGGAAAGCAGGTCCAGTGACCCAGCGGAGAGTAAAAACTGATCAGAACAGAAACTGGAAGCAGATTCGGGCTTTCAAGCTCATGGTATGGAGACAGTGGAGAAATTTAACAAGGTCGAAAAGCCACTGTGCTGCGAGTTCAGAATCAGACAAGAGAGACTGATGGTAGCAGGCAAGCTGAGGTCCTCAATTCCTATTACACTTCTGCCATTATAGACAAGGAGGCCGATCTTCAGCCCAGGAAGAGTAGAGCTAAGACTTGTAAGAGGAAATTGAAACTCTAGATAGGTGAGCTGATTGTGTGAGAGCACAGAGCGGCACTAAATGAGTTCAGATCCCCTGACCAGCGTGGATTTTGCCCTGGTGGCGAGAGAACTGGCCAACTGCTTGTCATTTTTGAGCACAGGTGCAGAAGAGAGTCATTACAGGGCGGGGATGAAATGATGTCTCTATTAATAGCAAAACAACAGAATCAAGTAGGTGTCGTTTTCAAACCAAATAATAGAGACACTGGTATTTTGCCCCCCTCAGAGGACACCTGAGGAGAATCAGGTGAAGCAATAGTGTTCTATAAAACTTAGTCTGTTCTTGGAAGGGCAGCAATAGTATCTATGGACACTGTCCCAGGAATAATTGACTCTTAATTTGCTGTTGCAGTCAATCAAGGCTGTTTGTACCTTAAGGGGGAATTCGTAATTATAGTCTGTTCTTGTGGGAGGTTTTTCAGGCCAGGCATTGTGATATACGTCTTTAGGTCCAGAATTTAGGAGTCAATGTCAGTCTGTGAGTTCTAGGTCAACCTGGTCTAATAATAAGTTCAAGGCCAGTTGTGGTTATATAGTGAGAACCTGTCTCAAAACAAAGATTGCTTTTTACAATTATGTTTTAAGGAAGAGAAATAGGGCTTCCGGTGTTTTGAATAAAAATGTCCCTAATAAGTTCATATATTTGGATGTTTGGCCACCAGAGAATGGAACTGTGTGAAAGGGTTATACGGATTAGGAGGTATGGCCTTATTGATGAAAGTGTGTCACTGGGGTTAGCTTTGAAGTTTCCAAAGCCCATGCCAGCATGCCAGGCCCAGGCTCTCTCTCTCTCTCTCTCTCTCTCTCTCTCTCTCTCTCTCTCTCTCGCTCACTCTCTCTCTCTCTCTCTCTGTGCCTGTAGATCTGGATGTAGCTCTCAACTACTTCTCTAACACCAAGTCTGCTGCCATGCTCCCCACCATCATGATAATGGACTAAACCTCTGAAACTGTAAGCCAGTCCCAGTTAAATGCTTTCCCTTGTGAGAGTTCCCATTGTCACGGTGTCTGTGCACAGCAACAGAGCAGTCCTGGGAACAAGTTACTGAGACCAGAGGACCAGAGGAAGAGTTGAGTGAATAAAAAATTTTGCTTTAAAAAGATGAAGATCTGAGTTCAAATTCCCAGCACCCATGTGAAAAATCTGGTATGGCTGCCCTCATGTGTATAACCCTAAAACTGTTGGGTCCAGAAACAGGAGGATGAATGAGACTTCTTGGCTGCCAGCCTAGATCCAGGTTCATAGAGAGCCCATGTTTCAAACAAGCAAGGAGAGTGATAGGACAAGACACTCAGCGTCTTTCTGTGTCTTTCAGAAGCATTGGCATAGTACATGCATGTACAAGTGCACACACACACACACACACACACACACACACAATTTTAAAAGGAATATAAATAAGAACATAAAATAATTGTTTTTTTAATTCCCCTTTCTTGTTGCTGAGTTATTAATCCTGAAGACCAGAACCAAAAGATAGTGAGTCGCCAGATGATTCTGGAAACAGCCACTTGTTCAATGCCCACTCACATTCTTTGAGGTTCTGTGGTACTGAGTCTTGGGTTACAAGAATCTGTACTTAAACAAAGGTGCCAGATGGTGTGCCAAATTGAACCAGCTTGGGAACTGCTGGACCGTGTAACAGATGAAGCATGAGTCAGAGGCCTGGTGTCTCAGTAGTGTTAATCCCACTCCACTTTGACTAACAGCTAATCCTCACCCCTGCCCTGTGATTGGGTACTGTCTTTAGTACTCTCTCATTCTTCACGTGGGGAACTAGGATGTTTTGGGGGTTCACATGCTATAGCAACTGGTGGGGTCACGAAATCAGGGAGTCTGGTGTACTGAAATTCCATGCTTCAGACGTTCAGTGTTCAAGCATACATGAGTCAGCAAGGCAGAACAGTACATGGACATCTGGCATGGTCTGTCTCCAGCACCTAAGTAGCATCTTTATCAAGATGTTGGAGATTCTCCTGATCATTTCTTGATGTATAAACCTGGGGGTGTATAGAAACCAGCTGGAATGATTAATTCCTTGAGATCTAATTCTGGAGTGTTAAATGTAAAAACAAACTGCTCCTGGTGGTCCAAAATCAGCCTCAGAGATACTAGGAAGAGAAGCGGGACTTATGCTGGTGTGGTGGGCTACAAGCTCCGCACAAGTCACTGGGGATTCTGTTCTCCTGTATCTTTCCCACTTCCTCCTGGCACATTTTTAATCATTTTTCAAGTCAAGGCCTAAATGTCACTTGAGGTATGGAGTCCTCTTCGGCTTCCATGGGTAGATTTATCATCCCATTCTGTCTGAGTCTTTAGCACTTTCTCCCTGACATTATAATTTTGTGATTGTCTTTCCAGTTTGTGGTGCCATGTTCAAAGGCAATCTGTTGGAAATAGGAGTAAAGTCATCTCCCCCCCCCCCCGAGGACCCTGTTCTCACTAAGCCCTGTTGATTTTAATTCACTGAATGTTGATAAAATTTGCCCATTCTTGATGCCCAGGCCTAATTTAAGTCTGTTTGCTGAGGTGTCTTCCTACCTACCCCCATTTCCCAGGAAGCAATTTGGAAGATTCTCTATCAAATAGTTTATTGGTGGACTCCTGGTCTCCAACACCCCCTTCCTTGGCCCAGCCAGTAAGATAACCCCAGGCTCCCAGCCATCTATGCTTTGACCCTGTGTAACTCTCCAGCTTCAACTCTTGACTTCCTGCCCTGCTGCAGGGGCCGCACGACAGGGAGCTCATTGTCATTCCCTGGGCTTGTGCAGTTTCTTGCTGTCTCATTTCAGCTCAGACAGTGAGCTCCTGCCATAGCCTCCCTGCCAGGACCCTCTGCTTTACTACTACAGCCCTCTTTTGGGGAGACCATAGGACCCCAGGAGCCTCCTATTCCCGGGGGCTCAGCAATTCTACACTTCCTTGAAGCTTTGTGCTCCTAAGCCTGAGTCTCATTCTGTTTCCAGTAGCAAATGAACACTCAGAATAAGCTTTTCCAAAGGGTCTAATTGTTTTTTTTGTAATTGGAAGAGCAGCAGAGTTTGAATTCTGCCTCTTCCTGTGTGTGGAAGTGTGGGCTTGGATATTCCACTTCCTGTGAGAACTCATTTGCTCATCTGTGAAATGTTGATATTCTTCCTGCCCCAGAGAGGCTTACGGAGAACCAAGTGAGATACCAAGGCCTTCTACAACTTAACAGTACCCCAAGGATCTGTAGCTGATAGTTCTGTGTTTTTCCATGGTCAAGATTTTCTATTTCTCTATTTCTCCATGTGCTTATGCTGAAAATCGACATCTTGTGCCCACAGATAGGTTTCCTTGGAATTAATGTCATGTCGTTTATTCATTTGCCAAATGTCTAGCTGCTTTGAGTTTGAGCAGCAAAGTGGAGGACTTGCAACAGATCCTGCAGAGCCCAAAGTGCCTGCTGTTTGACCTGTATAGAGAAAAGCCTGCTCGCGCAGGCACCGCTCACTCACGTGCAGTTCACAGCCCCTGTCAGGCATGCACAGAAAGCTGGAACAAGAATTCCTTCCCTGCATCTGATTTCCAGCGTTTCATCTTAGACCTGATAGAGTTGTCACTTAGGGATTGAATGAGGAAGGTGTCCCAGCAAGATTTTATGAGGTCATGGGCTTCACACATGGCAATGTGAAAGGTAGGTAGACACTCATTTCTTGTGGGTTACTGTGTAACATACAACTCTGGTGGATTTTTCGTTTGTTTGTTTGTTTGGTATTTGGTGAACTACTCCATTATGAATCCTGTCTTGGTGGTGTTTGGCAGTGTTGGTCTTTCCCCCTCTAGAAACCAGCATCCCCTCCAAACTGTGACAACCAAAAATATGTGATGAGACGTTATTGAATGTTCAATGAGGTAAAAACACGAATGCCAGACATTCCATCTTTAAATATGGGTCATGGGTTATATCAGAGAACCTCCCACATGCTAATGTTGTTTCTGGTAGTGCAAGAGACTTCAGAAGTAGATTCACCTTGCCAGGGTAGTTCCTGCTTGCCAACAGGTTATTCCCCACAAGTCTCAAAGCTGATAACAGCCAGCCTGAGCCTAGGAGAATATAGTTAAACTAGGGATTTACTAACCTAGAAGTTGACCCAGCCTGAGCTTGGGAGAATGCAGTTAAACAGGGGATTTACTAACCTAGAACTTGACCCAGCCTGAGTCTAAGAGAATGTCGTTAAATGGAATTTACTAACCTAGAACTTGAAATAAAAAAAGGCAAAATTTCTCTGGAAGATCATATTTACTTGAGTGTTGCCCGTTTGTTTAACATGTTAATTTTGATAGTTTGAACAGGAAAAGAATTATATAACACACACTTATATATGTATATATATAGTTATATATTGTATATAATTCTTGAAACAGGGATTTATATAGCCCACACTGACCTTGAAGTTGTTATGTAGTTGAGAAGATCTTTAACTCCTCATCTTCCTGCCTCTATGTCCCAAGTTCTGAAATTATGGTCATGTACCACCATGTTCAACTTGACATAGATATATTAATAGGAATATTAGTAGTATTAGTAGTATTAGTATTCGTAGCACCATGCTTTTCTTGGATCCAGTTTTGTCTTGGGGAAGAATTCATTAGTTGCTTGAAGTGGACATAAAAAACTCACAATAATGCAGGGCTCCTACAGGTGTTTATTATGAGCAGTCAGGGTTTTTGCAAGATGTCCTTTATTCTAGGCAGTCAGGCACCCTTCATAACCGAGGAAGGTGTGTATAGAGAGACTAGGTAAAGTGTATCGGAGTGAAATTCTTGTTTTGATGGAAAGGAGACTAAACCATCTGAAGGCAACATCCATTTATTCCTGATGGTCTTGAAGTATTTTTGTGATCTCCTCCCCATAAGTTTTGACCAAGGCATTATTGGTGCCAGTTCTTCTACTTAGTTAAACACATTAATCTTGGAGTTGAAGCAAGTCACCATTTTGTTCATAGTCTGTAGATTTTCCCAATCATGGAGAGCCTCTCCGTGCAGCTGCACACTGACCCTCCCAGTGTCCAGACGAAAGAAAACTGCTCTTTCCTCTATGTCTTTCACAGTTTGATTCTGTCTGCATCCTCCCAGTTGGTCCTGACAGTTCCACCATGTTTGAAGATTGTGCTAGGGCTGATGAAGTCAGTCCCTAACATGGAAGTGGGACACAGGTTATAGCACATCTGTGAAACTGGGGAGTTCCCTTTATTTGTTTTGATGAGCTAAAGTTAAAGCCTTGCTTTAACAAGTGCCTTCCCCATATCAGGGTACGTGTAACTTGTATCTCCAGGAAGCTAATATTGTAATGCCTTCCTGCGTCTCATACTCCACAACTATGGGAGAGCTCTCTTCTTGCTTCTTAATTGGTTCAGGATTATGTATCTTTTATTACAAAATCGGTAACAGGTGGACATATTGGAAATAATTCAGTATATACCCACGTGTCTCTACCTGTCTTCACATCTTACTTTGCTGATTCACCTGCTTTACAAAAGAAATGAGTTACTATGGATATATACATTTGAAGCCACCTGGAATATAAACCATCCCTGACACATGTCCTCCCTGGGGGTGGCTGCTGTCACAGCCTTGTCCCTTTCAAAATCTTTCTTCTGTTTACTTGTATGTGTCCATAGCACTGACTATCGTTGTGATTAAATTTTATAAAAATGGAACAATAACTCACATATTTTGTTTATTTGTTTGTTTGCTTATTTGTTTGAGTCACTTATACTCTCACGGGCTTAGTGGACTACCACATAAATGTGTTTTTTGACTTACTCAAATTAGCGCTCATCCTGAACCTGAATTGTAATTAAAATTCTCTTTCCACATTGTATATTACTTTAAGGTCCTAAGTGTTTTTGCATGTGCTTGACAAGTTGCCTATGGGACTACATGTAGCCCAGTTCCTCAGTTTTAATGTTGCTGGATATTTCTCTTTTTGGATTTTGGAAAACACATTGTTCCATTTCCCTGTTGGTGGACATGAAAGGGCTACATAGATCCCGAGGCATCAGCCATGCTTCCATGACCATCTCTCCGTACATTTACTAGGGCGCCCAGGAGCAAGCGTCTCTGGGAACGGATTACAGTGTAGGAAGTAGCCTCAGCAGACTTTGCCAAATTGTAGGCCTGTTTGTACACTCATCTCGGGTAAAGATTTTGGTCCCCTTGTGTCCCTGGTTGCATATACTCTTTTCTCACATATAATTGACTTGAAACCTGTCATGAATTGGTTCACTTTTGGTCTGTATCACTAAAATTCATAACAGAAACAGCTAGGTGGAAGCAGCGAATTTAGGCTCCTGCTTTCCATACCCTTGGGCAGGGTGTAATGTGAGTGTCATCTGTGGCCGAAGCCGGGCTTCACAGCTGAAAGGAAGCGGAGAGAGGGGAAGGCCTGTCTGCTCTTCCCCTTTACTTTTTGAGGGAGCCTAGCTCATGGAATGGTACCGCCTACACTCAGCATGGTTCTTCCCACTCAGCTGATCCTCTTTAAATGTTCTCACAGATTCACCCCAAAGTGTGCTGCAGCCATCCCTTAGCTTACGCTGCATTTCTGTCAGGATGACGCTCAAAATCTACCTCCATGAGGTTAAACTACAGTCTTTCTTGTGGTTCCTAATAATATTTTGAGATTAAATACTGCACAATATTTAATACACTTTAAGTTTGTTTTTTATCTCCTTAGACATGAAAAAGAGCAGATTAGCTATTAGATGAGTGGCTTTTTGTAATGTCCTTATGTCTAAACTTCATATGTGTAATTCAGGGATTCCTTTCAAAGAAGCAGCATTGTATTCCTTCATCCAGACCCCACCTGTTCTGAGTTCTGTCACTTTGGACGTAGGGATGGGGTGGGGGGCAATGATCATTTCTTTCTGATTTGTTCTGTCATTGAAGTCTATTCCTAACACTCTGGCTACTGAAAATCCTCCCTTGGATGTACTTTATGTATCCTTTCTCCCTCTGTGTTTGAACTTTCATTAGTATAGGTTAGAGCTTCCAGTAGTTAAGAGAGACTACTTTAAGGTATAAACATCCTGAGATTGGACCAGTGAAGCCAGAAGTGCAGTGCAAATGTTGATGGTTAATTCAGCAACCCTCGGTGTGACTGAGTTTTAAGCATCCTGTGAGTAACTGAATATATTGATAGAGAGGAAGATGCAGAAAGACTCCTAGCTACTTTCTTCAGTGTAAAAAAATAATCTTAATAGAATCCATCTTTTAAAAATAGTTTGTAATAAAACCATGTCCTTTGAATTAAATGATACTTATATATGTAGATATACATATATGATATTATTTGGTTTGACTTATCATGTACTGTTTACTCTGCAGTAAGTTTATCATATCTTTTTCCATCAAGAAAGCATGTTAAAACAAATTTCATGAAGAACTAGATGAGAATATAATATAAAACTATGTATACACTTGAATGTATACTTTTTCCATGAGTCCCCTCGTTACTATGGGTGATGTGTGGGCCCCAGGGACTATTTGGCTGACTCCTACTTCCATGCCTGCTTGGTGCTTTTCATTCACAATGACCATTTTAATGGAAATGGCCAGTCCTTAGAAAAACCTGGAATGTGCATTATGCAGTTTTTTTCAGGACTAGACAAGTGGGATTTGTTTCTTCAACTCCAATTATCAAAAGGATTAACCCTTTGCCCTCTACATACTAATCGTAACCCTTCAGAAACAGAGGTTGTTTGTACAAGATAGTTGGGAAAAAAACGGGGCTGGATGCCAAGTGGACCGCTTCTCCGTCGAAGGAGGCAGCAATCATTGCCTGCATTTTTCTCTTGTGTTCCAGGCGTCTGTGGAGGCTTCTGGAGAAATCGCATTATGCAAGACTGGATTTCCTGAAGATGTGTACAGTGCAGTCTTACCAAAGGATGTGCGCGAAGGGCAGCCTCTTCTCAATGGTAGTGTATTTAAAAGTTCTTCTCTGTCCAATGTCTAGTGTGCTCGTCTCAGTGGTAGTGTATTTAAAAGTTCTTTTTTGTCCAGTGTCCAGTGTGCTCTTCAGAAGCCCTCGGACTCACATCTGGGCTTAAAAAGTGTGGCCGTTTCAGTCTCCATAGAGAGACTGTAGGGTCTTTACTGCAGGATGCAGAGAGGCTCCTGGATTTCCTATATACATTGTTGGA
The DNA here is from genome assembly GCA_004026605.1 of Ondatra zibethicus. Taxonomy (NCBI): domain Eukaryota; kingdom Metazoa; phylum Chordata; class Mammalia; order Rodentia; family Cricetidae; genus Ondatra; species Ondatra zibethicus. The sequence goes on from PVIU01003961.1 coordinate 78,641, forward strand.
AGACTCCTGGCCTTGTGAAATGTTCAAGTTTCTTCCTTGTTCAGTTTGTACTAAGGAACTTCACACAACTGCTTTTCCTGCATATATTTTATGTAGTCTGAAGAATGAAACTCATCAGACATCTGATTCTAAGGGTCAAAAATTATTTTCTTGAATTTTAGAAAAGGACTCATAAATATTAACTTGGATGAAAGCATGCTCAATTTTAATATCTGGCAAAACTATAGTAAACAAATTTAACACGTAGACTCTCAGGTGGGAGCATGAAATCTGTGTTTTTGTTATGACATTGCTTATAGAAATTATTTGAAAGCTTGTCTATGTGGAGCATATGTGAATATGAAGTATAGACTCATTTTCCATATGCCAACAAAGCTAGATCGAAATCAGAGTATAACCTATCTAAAGCAAAATTTAAAGCCCCTTCCTTTAATTCCAGTGGGAAACAAAATTTTGATTGGTAGCCTTGTAGTATCGTCACGAACACATTTATTGTTATGCAATATGTTATTGGAATATGAAAGCAAGAATTGATCAGTCATATTTAAATTTCAATTCCCTGCAAATCTTACACATCTCTGAGGCTGTGTGAGAGAGCTGCATTTAGAAAATCTGTTAACCTCCACTAATTAATTTGCACTGAGCTCTACCACATAGCCTTAATTGAAGTGTCTCAATAGCACTGACAAACCCTAGTGCTCTGATACCTAAGAATACTGGAGGCAGAGGACTTTGAAATGTAAATGACCTCTTAGCTAGGGAAGCTCTTTGGTACAACTTGCATTTTATTTTAATTTCTATTGAAATTATGATATGCTTCCACCTATGTGGTCTTTCTGAAGTTGATTTCCAGTTTCAAGCATCCTCCTGCCTCATTACATGCTCTTTTAATGAATGTTTGTCGGAGTTGTCTATCTCAACACAGAGTCATTATCCTATCTGGTGGGTAATGGCTGGCTTGATGGTGGTTTAGTTCAAATCACAGTGCATTAACACTATCTCAAAAAGAATCTGGAAGAACTGCAAACTTTCCATGTCCTTTGTATCTGTAAATTATTGTGTAGTAACCTAGAGCCTGCAGAGTGGGGAAGTATTCCATAAGTGTGTGAAAATATATTGACATAATTCTAAGAAATAGTTCAGCCAGGCAGAAAAACCTTAAGGTAGCTGGTTGCATTTTTATTGTATTTTTGTGATTCATTTTTTAAAATAACTAATACCTTTTTCTGATTTAATTTGTTTATTACAAATAAGCACATAGTCTGTCACCAGAAACCATTGACTTAAGATGAATTACTTGGTCATTTTGAATAGTTTTAAAAATGATAGCTTATTTTCTAGTTTTCAGTAATGCTGGTAACAAAAGAAATGGGGCTTAGCTTTTTGCTCGTATCTTTTTAATATAGCCTATACTTGTGATTTCCCTTGAAGTTGTAATTGTGAAAGATTTAAAATATTTTCACCTTTTCTCTCTAGCCATCCATTATGGAGAAGAATAAATGATAGCATGTAGTTTTGCACATGCCATACATGACATGCTGGTTTTCTTTATCTTTCTTAGACTATGTTAAAGGACAAACCAGCACATGAAAGCTCAAGCCATACTGTTTAAAACACCCCTAGAGGAAATAAGTAACTTTGGAAAAAGAAGAAAATTCACTCAAACTTCTGAGGAGCTTTAGCCTTAGTGTCGCCAGATAATGTCCCCGTGAGAGACCCGACTTTTAATGATCACAAGCTTTTATCTTTTATATATATTTTATATATCTTTGGAGTATTTAGTATAATAATAATTCAAAGCTATGCCATTCATGGAAGCAAAATGCCATGCCATAATTATGGATGAGTTTGGATACTGCAGTCGTTCATTTCACCTTATAAACCCTGCATTGCTAAGCCATCGAGGGGGATTTCTTCTGGTGTACGCTAGTGGCCTGTAGGGTTTAAGGGAGTAATTGTACATGTGAGTCTTTGACTCTTTCCCAAGCCATTGGCTGCTTGGAGTGCCCTACCATATGAAGGTTAATGTCCGAGTTACCACTGAAGTTCATCATGTTTGCTCATTTTTGCTGTCTCTCCTCTGTCGCTAAACGTTCCTTTCTCAATCCTGCAACATCTATGTGACTTTTACAGTTAGAATCAGTTTTCATATCCTAGCCAATCATTTTAATTCTGTGTTTCAGTCTATCTTAAAAGGTAAACTATAAATCTTGCTATTTCCTTTAATTTCCTATTGATGACATTTTTAAATACGACAGTGGCTTGCCTGACGTATGAAATACCAAGCCTTGTGAAAGAGTTGAAAATTTTGGTGTTTAGGACCATGGTTGCTAATCATGTTTTGACAGTTGAGTAGTAATGTTCATGAAGGTACTTAGAAAATATTAAGCTATCATTAAAGATGTAAGATGACATTAGAAAGCCACAGAGGAGCATCACATGTAGTCTGGACAGTCTTTAGAGAACAGCATGTCCCGAACTTCCCTTTTATTTTTCTCCATTTATCATGAATTTCATAAGGTGATACACCTTAAGAACTAATTAGGCCCTTTAGTATCTCTTGCAGATTTTGTGGTCTTATTTTTGTAAAATCATTAAGAGTGAGGTCCTTATGTCCAGGCTTTGGACATATAACCTCTTGTGTTATATTATGTGAATACTTTGACTCACTGAAGAGAGTCCTTTATTTCTAAAATGGTTATATGGGCCTCAGTTCTGTTTTGTTAGCAAAACCAGATTTTTCGTAGTCGTGTGTCTATTTTTGAGCATACAGGTTGTTTCCAATTTTCTTCTCTAATGTATAGTGCTGCTATGGAAATTCGTGAGAAAGTTGCTGTTTCTTTAGGGACAGCGTCTTCTGGAATTTGTTCAAAAGCAGAATTTCTAGGTCAAAGGAAAAATAGAGTTTGACACGTGGATGTTTGTTGCTGATTTGCATTTGGTAGAAATTTTCTTTTTTTCAGCACCTGTGTGCATGTGTGTGTGTGCCTGACATATTATGTGTGTATAGGCCAGAGGATAACTTCATGTGCTGGTCCTTGCTTCTACCCTGCTTGAGTCTGTGTTTTTGTTGTTACTGCTTGTGAGTCGGGCTAGCTGTCCTGCTAGAGTGTCCAGGGACTCTGCTCATCTTCCTCTTCCTTCTCCTCCTGTCTCACTGTAGAAACACTGGGGATATAAAATATGTTGCTACTGTGGTTCTTTGCTGAAATCCTAACTCAGGTCCTCACCCTTGTGTGTCAGGCACTTTGCCCACTGAACTACGTCTTCAGCCCTGTAAAAAATGTTCTTTGTAAGATAAAAAGTTCTCCCTCTCTCTCTCTCTCTCTCTCTCTCTCTCTCTCTCTCTCTCTCTCTCTCTCTCTCTCAGTTTAAGCATATGTTACTTCATTTTCAGATCTTCATCACCGTGTAATTTTGTGATATTTTTTGTTCTTTCTGGTGAAAAGCAGTTTTTCATCCTATGAGATATATGTTTGCCTTCATGAATTAGGATCACATCTGTCATGTTTAGGCAGTCATTTTTACCTTACATTTTCCTATTCCAGTTTCAAAGCACTTATTACCAACTCTCTCATTTTCCAGACAAGCAAATTAGAGCTCCGAGAGATTACAGGCTTGCCCGTGATTACATAGCTCCTTAGTCTGCCAGCTACAGACCTGGAATTAGAACTCAGTGCTGTTTTTTCCCCTAACCCAGTTCTGATGATGCTGATAATTAAACAAAAGAAGAAGAAAAGTCCTCCACAGAGATGGAGGAGGTCTTAGTCTACATATCCAGATGTCTGACGCAAAGCTTATAGAAGGTCCATTTTGTCTCTTGGCACAATGATTGACATGCTACCAGGAAGATTTGGGAACCATTACATAAACAACATCTCTTATACACACATTATACACACACACACGTATGTATGTATATGTACTTATATATACCTTTTATTTATTTTTACTCTTAATCATTTGTACATGCCTACTTACCAGCAGAAAAACGTAGGGCTTTGGAAGCTAATATTTTTAACTTATCCGTCACTAATCTAGGAGGAGAAATGACTTTGTGGCAGTACATTTCTTGAAAATAAAATAATTGCCATCTGCATTTCTGTTCTGTGCTCCCAGTATGCGTCAAGGCACCAGCAAGTACTCTGACATTGCAGAGGATCCTGGGCTTCCAGCGTGGCTGGCAAGAGGGATGTCCCTGTGTGTTTTGAATTGGTTGTCTTCATGCTGTTTTGCCAAGTCAACTCCTCAGATCTGGTCAACATAAATAGCAACTGGCAATTACCATGAATATTTTCAGTAATCCATTCTGATGCACAACCTCTGGGCAGCCCATGATGATTATGTTCAGCTCCCTGGGATTTAATTTAGATTAGTGTGCTTGCTGATTGAGGCTGTTCTGCATTAACGTGGGGGAGCTGAAGGATGGTAACTGGAGACAAGATGACTGAAGTCGGTTTTATTAGTTTAGAAGCACAGACAGTAGGGCTAGAACGCTGTGCTGTTTGTGTGTTTGTGTGTGGTGTTTGCATGTTCTTGTGAGGGGGTGTATGGAGAATGCATGTGTACATGTGTTTGGAGACCATCCTTGGGTGTTTGCCTCAGTTGTTTTCCACGTGGGCCATTGTAGCACAGTGAGCTGGGGCTGGTGATTGGAGCTAGACTGGCTGGCCAGCGCATCCTAGAAATCTACCTGTTTCTACCTGCTGTTATTACACATGCTTGTTCCAGGGCCCAGCGTTCTTTTTGCAGATGATGTTGAGTTGTTTTGTTTTGTTTTTGTTTGTTTTTGAGACAGGATTCTCTGTGCAGCCCTGACTGTCCTGGAAATCGTTCTGTAGACCAGGCTGGCCTCGAGCTCACAGAGATCCACCTGCCTCTTGAGTGCTTGGATTAAAGGCGTGCACCACCACTCTCCTGAACTATGCCCAACTTTTAATAAGAGTTATGGGACTTGAAAGTTGGGCCCTGTACTTATGTGGCAAGCACTTTTGCTGACTGAGCCATCGCCCCCAGTACTTCCTAGACTATTTTTTTTCAATAATAGAAGTACTTCCTAGACTATTTTTTTCAATAATAGAAGTGCCTTTGTATGTTGCATCTCACTGAATTTTAACAGAGACTTGTTCATGAAAATCTGTTATGAGTATTTTGGTAAATTTTGTTCATATTTAATATATAAAATGTTTTTTTAATATTTGAACTGTAGGTTTATAAACTTCTTGTTGATAAAGCCAAGTAGGCCATTACAGTTCACTGGCTTCTGTTGGATTATGGGAAATGGCACAAATCACAGGAATTGTTCTCTGTGCTGTTGATAAGCAGCTGGGTGTACCCTTGGGTGATCATTTTTCAAAATGTTCTCACAAGTAGTAGGGTTTTTTGTTGTTTTTTTAAGTCAGGGTATTTTTTAAAAGATAGTTTTAAAACCACTTACTTTGTTTAAAGTTATTCATTTTTTTACATATGGCGGGGGGGGGTCACACCCTGAGATCGTGCTTGGAGGTTAGAGGACATCTTGCTGGAGTTAGTTTTCCCTTTCCAACCTGTAGAGGCAGTTTCTGTCTTACCTCTGTCACACTGGGTACTCCTGACTAGCTGGTTCCTGAACCTTTGGCTGATTCTCCTGCTGCCAGGTCCTCAGGCTTACCTTCCTGTTACTTTGACCTACAGAGCCAGTTTACAGGCCCTGGTAAGTTACTTTTCTTTAAACAACACAATTCCCATATAATAAGTAAAACACTGGTAACTTGTCTTGTTTATATTCATTTAGACATTATTTCTCACTTCAAAGTTTTTCAAACCTCTTGGATGCATTTTTGGCCCTGCTTTCTTATTACAGTGCCACAGAGGAAGGCACGTCTGTCTGGGTGTACACTTCCTGTTTTGCTTCTTTTGTAGGTATTTCTAGTCTTGAGAAATTTGAAGGAGTTAAGGTTGGCTCTTTCACCGACGTGTAAGAGGAGACACATGTTAAAGACAGATAGGCATGGTTTGCCTGTCACGTGCAAACCCTAACAACCAGCATCCCAAGTATTTTACAGATCTTCCCTCATATGATCAAAAAAACTTTTCTGTCTATCCTCAGAGCCAGCATCTGTCAGGCACTATGTGTATTGGCAGAAATAAGCATCATGAAACAGATTCAGCCAATAAGGGAAATGGAGGATGTGTGCTTTGGCAGTTTCAGTAGGGTGTCAGAGCCGAAGAGAAGAGTAAGTTTAAAAATGGTATTGTATTGGTCCGAAAGCCATAGGTACTTGGGGGAATAATCTTAAAAATAGCGAACAGTAGGTGTGAGGGCCCCAAAGGAGAGTGCCTGACTGACCGGAGTGGAGACAGGAAGGGGCTGAGGTGAAATGAGGTCAGTGTAGTAGCGGGCCACTTTGTGTGAGGCTTTGTAGACCAGTGTAAGGACTCTGGCTTTGACTAAGAAGAGGTAAAGAGGTTTGGAGGGCTTTCAGCACAGGGAGGACATGATCTGACTTCAAAACAGGATCACACTAGCTGTGACACTGAGAAAAGGCAGGAGGAGAGGCCAGATGGAAGGCTAATGTGAGAGGGGGAGGAGACTGCGGTGACTCTAAGGAGGGCAAGACCAGCTCTTAGACTTTTACAGGAAGCATAGGCGAAGTAAAAGTGGTTTAACGTGAAATTAGCCCTTTTAAAGGGATTGGTGTGATAGCACTTGTTCTATTCAGTGTGGCGCAAACACCAGCTCCTTCTACTTCCAAACATTTCTACCATGTCAAAGCAAGGGCTTCTACACAAGAAACATGTTCCCTTCTTTTATTTACCATCCTGCACACAAACTTCTGTGTCACTTCTTGCACACAGCATAAAATCTGGAAATCCTTCGAGGCTCTAGATTGTGCCATCAGAACCTCATCCCTTGGGGTAGTTGAATGGTATGCATCGTATGGGCCCATTCGCCCATACAGAGGCACATAAGTTATATACACACACACACACCAAAATGCATTCATCCATTCTGCTAATGATTCACCCATTGAGAGACAAAATAGAGATTTTCACTCATGGGCCACTGAGAATACTGCTGGAATAAACATACATAGGCAATGCATACATTCTTTTTGAGAACCTGTTTTTTGTTTTTGTTTTTTCATATGTATGCCTGAGAGTGAAATGAAGAGGCTGTGTGCCCTTTCTGTGTTTACATCCTTTCTTGTTGGCGGAGGCTGCTTGTTCATTTCTTGGCCACCCAGAATAATCACACAGGAACTGTATTAAGTACAATACTGTTTGGCCAATGACTCTAACATATTTCTAGCTAGTTCTTACATCTTGAATTAACCCATTTCTGTTAATCTATGTATCACCACTGTAGCTTACCAGTGCCGGCATGTTACTCCTTCGGCAGCTACATGGCATCTCTTTGATTCTGCCTTCTTTCCTCCTCTGTCTGCTTGGAATTCCCACCTTACCCTATTCTGCCCTGTCATGGGCCAAAGCATCTTTACTCATTAACCAATAAAAACAGCACATATACAGAAGGACTTCTCACACCACTTGCAGACCTATGAAATGCTTTTTACAGAAGCAGTATTCTCCCAGACCAACACTTGGTATTTTATATTTACTTTTATTGTAACCATCCTAGTGGGTATGAAGATGCACCTCATTAGAGTTTTGATTTGCATTTTTATGATGATTAATGCTGTTGAACATATTTTTGAATGTTTCATTTGTATTTAATTTTGAAGAAATACCTGTTCAAGTCCTTGGTTCACTTTTAGAAATTTATCTCTTTGTCTTTTTTTTTTTTGAGTTATAGGAATACACGGGGTGGGGGAGGTGGAGAGGGAAAGAGAGAGGCAAGCCTTTGTTAGATATGTGGTCTGTAGACATCTCTTGTATGCTGCTGCCTTAGTCTTTTTGATGTTATGATACTATAACAAACTATTACAGACTGGATAGCTGTTGTTAACAACAGAAATTTCATTCTCATTTCTCTGAAGGCTGAAACATCCAAGTTCAGAGTTTGCACAGATGAGGTTTCAGGAGATGGTTTGCATTCTTATGTGAGATCTTATGTGTACTACTGTGGCCGCCTGGGGCAGAAACAGCCAGGGAGCTCTGTATGGCAGTGTATGTCAGGGCTCTCTAGAAAAGTAGAACTCACAGGATGACACACACACACACACACACAAAGAGAGAGAGAGAGAGAGAGAGAGAGAGAGAGAGAGAGAGAGAGAGAGAATTTATTAAAATGGCTTGCTTGCAGGCTATGGTTCAGCCAGTGAAACAATGGCTGTCTACCAGCAGAAAGATCAAGAATTCAGTAGTTGTTTAGTCCAAGAGGCTGGATGTCTCAGTTGGTCTTCAGTATACACCTCAGAGAATCCTGAAGAAGTAGGCTCTAATGCCAGTGAAGGAATGGGGTTGCTATCAAGAGTGAAAGCAAGCAGACAAAGAAAGCAAGCTTCCTTCCTCCAGGTCCTTTATATAGGCTGCCAGCAGAAGGTGTGGCCTGGCTAAAGATGGATCTAGATTAGAAGTGGGTCTTCCCATTTTAAATGATTTAACTAAAGAAAATCCCTTACTGGTGTGCCTAGTCTTTAATTCCAGATGTGGTAAAGTTGATAACCAAGAATAGTTATCACAGGGACCTTTTTATACAAGCACTGACCAACATCATAATGCAGAGTCCTTGTGACCTCATCACATTTCCAAAGCTTCTGATGCCATCATATGGGTTGTCAGGATTTCAGTATGCGAATTTTGAGGTGGGTGGAGGGACACAAACATTGAGACCACAGTAGTGGTCTTCTAACCTTCCGGAACATGTCCTTTAGTGCATAGATATTTTGTTGCTATTGTGTGTGCGTGTGTGTGAGTGTGATTGAACTGAGAGCCTTGAATATATATGCTAAGTGTTTTACCACTGAGTTACATCTCTAGTCCTTCCTTGGGTTTAAGACACGGGATCTTGTTATATAGGTATAAGTATACTTGTTTCTTACATAATAGCTAGCCCAGCTTGGAACTGATGGTGCTTGTGCTTTTGACTATAGGTATGTCCACCCACCTGATTGCATTTTCAGATTTCATGTAAATCATCGTACCTACTTTTTCTCTCTTTTTGTTCTTCTTACTTTTTGGTGTTGTATCTAAGAATTCCATGCAGAATCAAAGATCAGGAAGATTTGCCACTGTGTATCTAATAGTTTTGTGGTATAAAGACCTTTAATATGCAACCAAACCTCTGTTTTTTTGTTTTGTTTTGTTTTACTGTGCCGTTTTCTGAGTGCATTTTCGTATAGGGCTAGTGGGATGTGATGGATTGAGCACATTACCATGATAGATAAAAGAGTCAAGGGATGCTCCAAGGTGTCTGAGCTCTGGGTAGGTCAGTACTCACTGTGTTGGAGAGTCAAGACATTGGCTTGATCTGAGAAGCCAGGGAGACATTCACATGGAATTCTGAGGCTCAGTGGAGAAACCAAGGCTGCAGAATGACAAGTGCTCCATATTCTTGTCACAGGGAAGCCACAAGGAAAGCCATGGCACAGATCAAGCTATTAAGGAGTTGATGGGAGAAGGGAAGACCAAAGAAAAGAAACAGTAGAAGACTCTAGTAGTAAGGAGATCAGTGAGGAAGGAAAAGCACGGGGAGGGAGCGATGACTTCCAGGGTGAATGAGAGAGTGTTTCAAAGTGACAGAGTGTTTGAATACAGTATATGTCTGCTTGTCTGATGAAAGGAGGGCTGAGGAGCCTCCATTGGGATACATGATGTAGGGTTGCTCATATCTTTGATGAAAACTCTCAGAGACGACTATCAAAAGTCTGACTTGCTTCTGTGTACTACAGTCAGGTAGAGGAGGGAGGTTGCATAAAGACAAAATTCCCATGAGAAGAAAGGGGAATTTGAGTTGAAGATAGAGGGGGAAGTAGCTACGCATGGGGGATAATTATTAAATAGGTTCTTACATGTTTTTAAGATGAGAAAACGAGTCCAGTTGGAAGGAAAACATCACAGTACAGTAGACAGTCATAGTCAGCTGCGCAGACAGCATAGACCTGGCTTGGGAAATGAGATGAGGTAGAACAGATAAGTCTGTATTGCCACCAACCCTGGAGGTGTTTTAAACCCACTGCAAGGCCTTTTCCTACTGATCCTCAGACAGTTGCAAGTCCTCATTCCAGCCATCTGATTTATCTGGAAGGTTTCCTCTACAGAAATGGCAAAGAGGATAAAAATAAAACCTTGGTGGTGTTCCATGATGCAAGCAGTATTTTCAGGATTCCAGTATCTTTAACGGATGGTACCAGAGTACTGCCACCTCTCTCTCCTCTGAGGTGTGGAGGAGATCATTCCAATGATGTCTGCTCCATCTTTGGAACCTTCTGTCAAAAAAAAATGATTTCTCATAAGTTTAACAGAATCATATTCTGAAAATTTTACCCCCCCCCCCCATTGAGCTAGTATAGTCCCTTATCCTCTAAGGTCATTGCTTTTTATCATTTTGTTTCATTCAGAAGAGTGTTCTTGAGCATTTGACACACAATAGTCCCTTTTCAAGAACCCAGAGGTTCTTGAAAAAAGGCCCCAAATCCTTGTTAGAGCAACTTGGATTCCAGCTTCTCAGCGTTCAGTGCATGATTACCTGGACTCCTTCAATCTCCTAGGTCCTGGCTGAAAATCAGACAGTTTCCTCACTGCTGTTTCTATTGTTTAGATCACTCACTTCTTTAAAAGGGGAAACTGATGTCTTTTCCCTTAACTGAAGTCAGTAACATGTGCCGTGATACAAATGGCAGAGGCCTTCCTCTTTCCTTTGATTCATGTTTGCCTCTTCTGGGCAACCCCACATAGGAATGGAATTATTTATGGTGACATGATCGTTTCATATCTGGGCAAAGGTGAAATTAAGTCAAGTTCCTCAGTGACTATCAAACAAGATGCATTCCATCTTGACTGGTAAAATTTATGTTTTATACAAGTGTTATGCTTGTAAGTTGGGCTGTTTTCAATAAAGATCCTAGCTTCACCAATATCTAGTGACTCACATGACATGCCGGATGCTCAGTGGCCATAGGAAAAGATGCCTGTAATTATTTTCTAAAAGACCATTTGAATGGAGGAACAAACAATAAAATAAAGATGTTTTAGGTGACATTAATCAACTTGAAGAAATGAACCCTTTCCTGTTCTCTCTTCTTCTCTAAATCAGGAAATGATCATGAAGAGGGTGATGGATTTCAGCCTACAGCAACTTCAAGCCACTTGCTAAGACTATATTTCAGTTCTTGGCCCATGACTTCCCTGAAATAGAATTTCTTAATGTCAGGCAATAGAGAAAGTGTGTACCTACAGTGAAATATGAAGGCAGAAGCAGCACAGTCAGGGCGTCTCAGTTCCTACTGTTTCAGGCCTCCATGTCTAATTCTTTTTTATTATTTTTTCTTTCTTTCCATTTTTTGACATGAAGAAAGTGAACCATTTTCAGGAATCACACATGTTATCAAAACAATTGTGACTTTAAGTTTTTTTGTAGATACATAAAGTCTTGTATGCATATGTGACAAGGAATTATAATCAAAAACCAAACTGTCTGAAGGAGCAAAGGAGACCAACAGGAGCAGGGGCGAGGGGGGAACATGTTCAACACACAATGTGTACTTGGATGAAAACACAATACCAATGAATATTCCTGATGCGACTGTTTTTCAAAAGCACATGTATTGGTATTATAATAGATGTTTGTCCCCCAAACTGACAGAATATGAAACAAAGATGGATTTCTGATTGTTCTTGCTGATATATATACACATTTCTTTTTCTTTGCAATCATCAGTACCTGATGCTTATAGGAGTCTGACCTTTATCTTTTACTTCTTTTCCCCCATGGCCTTTTGGACTTTGTCTTCTCAGTACTCATCATTGGAAATGCTCATTTATTTACTTTTTATTAAATTTTCTGAAGGTTTTCAGCTTTTAATTAATTATTTATTTTTATTTTTATGTGCATTTATATTTGGTTGTGTGAGCTTGCATGCCCTTCATGCATGCAGGATCATGTGTAGCGTAAGAGGGTATCAGGTCCCCTCCATGTGAAATTACAGGCAGTTATAAGCCCTTTGTGGGTTCTGGGAATTGAACCCTGGGCCTTTTAATGTTCAGCCAGTGATTTTAGTCTTCCAGCTACCTCTCCAGCCTCTAAATTTTTTCACATATATTTTGACATTTTTTTCCTTCTCCAACTACTCCCAGATTCTCCCCATCAAGCCAACTTTATGTGTGTGTTCATGCTAGGCCCTCTTGCACTCTCTTTTTCTTATTCTTGGAGCCTAGTCTTTTAATGACTAAGTCTTCTCTCCAGAGAACTTTAAAAGAAAAAATAGAAAAGTCTTTTAAGTCTTTACAGGTAACACTGTTCACAGTTCCTCACTTGGAAGGAAAAAGTCATTCATGGCGTCCTCTGTCATGTTTCCTTCTTTAGGTCACAAGGTTCATTTTATGGATGCTGGACTGTGTTATTTGTGTGTATGTATGGAGGGGTGAATTTTAGGTAGCTTCCAAAATTATATTACCATTAATTCAGCATCCATGCTCTGTGTTGAGTTGAGGGTGAAGTTGGGTGTGGAGCCACTTTTAAGACTCGTGTTTACAGTCCCTGCATGGCCCCTCCCTCGCCCTCTCTTGAGCTCTCTGTTCCCTTGTGCATTCTCTTGCGGGAAAGGAGCTTCCCCTTAGCTAGTGCACTCATCACGGTTTGGCTGGGTTATCTTTCTATTCGTTAGTCCAACACTTTGCCTGTTCACGTGCTCATCTTTGGATCAATTTTTGTTTCTAGGTCTGTATTAGAAAAACAAAACCAAAGAAAGAACGTATCTTTCCTAAAGTTCCATTATTTTAGCTTTTTAAATCCCAGCACCGCTGTTCCTATTTTGGAGTATGTGAGTTATCACCGGAGCATCTGGAAGAACTAGTCCCTGTGGTACTGCCGTAGACTTAAGGTTTCAGTGCTAGTAACATGTCTTCAGGTGGATTCTGAGGGTGATGCTGTGGAAGTTGGCAGCACTGACACTTGCACAGTTGACTTTTGTGTGCACTTCAGCCACAGAACACAGAGATCCTATTTATTTATGAGTGTTCCGTGTTTAGAAGTTAAACCATGCTGGGCCACATCTGAAGTGTTGGATGTTGTAGTATTCCTGCCTTCTATGTAGAAACTACTTTCTATCTTTGGATAAATGGGTCTCCCAACATCTGGGTCAAATGATATCTTGTACACACGCTTAATACTTTGTGTTGATTTTGAGCCTCCGAAATTTACTCCTTTAACATAAAGATCGTAGGCAGTTCTAGAGAAAGTGTTCAGTGAAGACTGGGTCTCCATTTTCCCTGTGACGGTAATAGTAAAAGGGTGAAACTAATGAAAATGGCCCATAGGTTTTATTTGTCAGTCTTTTTAAAGGAATGTTTGCTTTTTATTTATGTGTTGGTTTATGAATGAATGTACGGTGCAAGCATGCGGATGCCCACAGGGGCCAGGAAGGGTATGTGGGATTCCCTGGAGCTGGAGCTGGGTAACTGTGAGCCTCCTGATGGAGGTGCTGGGGACCAATTCAGGTCCTGTGAAAGGGCAAGTACTCTTAACCCCAGAGCCGTCTCTCCAGCCCCGCTGAACCTCCCTCCATGCTGGCTGCGTTGCTTACCAGCAGAAGTAGTCTGAGCAAGGACACTTTTGGCAGGGAGGCAGCACCTAGCTGAGGGCTCTGTTTTTAACAGCCACCTGGCAACCAGCTGGTCTTCCTGAGGTTCTCTCTCCTCAGGGCTTGGCTTTGTCGCCCCGCCACATTGTATTCTCAGAGCCCACACACCAGGATCTATTGCTTATCATTTAGTCTTCGATTTCAAAACTAACCTCAAAATGTATCAGTCTCAAATTTAGCGTGAATTATGTATTTAAGAAAGGAATGCAGATTAGGTGGCATTCTCAGGGCCTAGGAAAGATTTCTGCTAAGTAGATACGTTCAACAAATTCTTTTGTATGGAGAAATTGCTTGGAAAATGACATTGCCCAGACAAGACTGATACATTTTGATAGAAAGGAAAACACTAATAATTTTGATTACCATTTACATTAAATGATTTTTCTATATGATACTAAAGGTCAAAATAATGGGGTCCCTTAATGAAATATCAGAGAGTCTCCACAGAACCTAGTATTTGTCATCTTAATTCCTTTGTGAAATTAAATCCTCCCGATTTCCAAATTATTCATGTACGTAATTATTCCATCAGCTCAGTCACTTACATCTGCCCTTGCATCTTTTGTTGACTTGCCATTCATTCAGTGTAAGAGATAATAAATTCACTGAAGCAGTCTTGCTGCCTTTACATTGTAGGGAAATGGTCCTTCATGAGATAATTGCTACTCACCTGGAAAAGCCCCAGCTTGGTGTTCATAATCATTTACTAATTGATAGATACCATGATTTCTCAACTAACTGTAGTGCCCCAGTCTCTCAGTTTTAGTAGTTTTCTATTTAAACATCCTAAATACTGCCTAATCTTTATAATATTATAGCGGTATTTTCCAAGCAATCACGTAAGGAAACAGCTTCAAAGGGGGTCCTTGTTGGTAGATGGCTTCTCTGGTCACATGTAGACATGTCAGCAATTCTTTGTGAAAGTTTGTAGGGATCACCTTGCCTTTGACATTCAGAACACTTAATGTAAGTGTGTTCCAGTGTCACAGCGCCTCACATTTCCAGAACTATGTCATGTATCATGCTTTAGTTCCTGAGCTCTGCAAGCCTGGCAGAGCAGGCTCTGTGATTCCGTACAATGCTGAGTCTATAGGATGCTTCTGGGAGAACCTTGACCTTGCTTGTTACTCACCGAGTACGCACTCTGTTAGGTTTTCAAATCTATTTTTGGTAAGTAAGGTGTAAAGTCACTTACCTATGCTGTTGTCTGGTGATCAGAGGATTTCTGTGGTTCCCTGGAGAAGATGCCGAGGGCCCTCATGGTTGTGTGGGGTTGTCACTGCTGAAGTTCACTGGCAGGTTTTATTTTATTTTCTTAGGGTTAAGCTTGTGGAAAAGACCAAGTAACTCACATCACCGGCCATCTCCTCATCTTTACTTAAGGAGCATAAATTTATTTCTATGGTGGGTAAAGAAAGACACATGTGGCCCTCATTGTTCAGTACATTGGGGACAGCAGGCAACTCATCATAGATACAGACAAAAATCACTTGTTTGCCACAACATATTGAAGTTATAGTCTATGAGAGCAGTAGAAAGCAACAAAAATATGCAAGGCTATCAAGCAAGAGATTTCATATAATAATAATATCTTATTCATCAGTAATTTACAAGGTCCAAATTCCCATGATTAATTGATCTTTACCTTTTAATGTGCCTCTGCAAAAAGTGCTAATGTCGCTAAGGACATTCAGACACAGTGAGTGTTCAGGAATCAAAGTGTCAGGATTTGAATCCAGATCTCTAGTGCCTATACTCCTGTACTCCAACTGATGTGCTGTGCCTGTGAAGACTCCTTGAACAAGTGACGGATCCCATAGGATAAAATGCATGTTTCAGAGAAGACTGTGGAGGTCACCTCTAAAGAAGAGCAGTTTCAGAAGATAAATAGTGTACCTGTGACTTCAGACTGTTTTCTATGTTTACTTTTGGCATTTATGTCTATGCACGAATGTGCCCTGTGTGTGAAGGTGTTCCCAGGGGCCAGAAAGAGAGCTGGAATTACAGGTGGTGATGAGCTGTCCTGTGTGGGTGCTGGGAGCAGAGCTCAGGTCCTCTTCTAGAGCAGCAAGACAGCCATCTCTACTGCTCCTCCCCAAAAGCTGCGTTTGGTTGTCATTGTTGCCAAAGACTTCCCCAAAACATAGACCAAGTCCTGAAAATACTTGAATAACTGAGTAAGGAAGGAGTTGCCTTGGATAGAGGTTGGAGTGCTCTGTGGGTTTGTGGAGAGGACAGTGCATCCCAGAGAGTTTTTACTCAAGTAAGTGTTTGAGAAGCTATGTTGTGGTTCTTCAGGAGATGCTAAGTCCATCTCTGCTTGGGCACCAGTGTCTCTGATCTCAGGAGTCCTCGTCAGCCATGCACTTCCTAGCGGAGTGGAAAGAAATCTGTCCCTAAGCGAAATTACTGAACTGCTGAATTAATATGATCCAGGAGCTCTTTCTACCCCTGGGCCTCTAGTCGTGTTAGCTGATAAGCTCCATTGATTGTGTAAGGCAGCGTGAGATGAGCTCTCTGTCGCATGCAGCGAGTGGCATGCTAACTGATGCTAGGTTCCCCGGAAGGTCTCAGGGAGGTTGTGAGCACAGGCGGTGAGCCTTCAAGGGAATTAGAGGCTTGCGTGAGATGCAGTTGGAAAGGGACAGTCTTATAGTAGGAATACAGAAAGTTGCTGTGGTCAGGAGACTAAATTGCTGTGCTCTACTGCTCAGGGCCAGCTGCCTCAGGTAGGGACTGTGCCACTCTCTTGGTCAGTACTTCCACGTCTATCACAGTGACCAGACAACCTTGGCCTCTTGGTGTTAATGAATAGAGGAGATAAGCAAGTATAAATATGTGTGGGGGATTCACTAAGAAGCTGACAATTACATCAAAGAGTTAGTTATTCTAGACACTAGTGTTAAGTATTTTTTTAATATGAAGAACTTGGAAATTTAGAAAGATGGAAGAGAGAAGCAGGGTGCTAGTTTATAAGTGGGTTGAAGGGCTATGGGGAAAGGGGATTTGAATGGAGCTTTAGAGACACTTTTTTAGGTCATAAAGAGGCCTTAGGAACCATTTTTTGCCTGCCAGGACCTTTGTTTTTTTACCCTTTTCAAATGGATTTTTTACCCCAAATGTCTTCCAAAATATTTTGGTTTTGTTGTAAAATATATGACTGAGTATAAAGGATGAAAATCCAGGCCTTTTTCTAGGTCACAGCTTAATATTAGCTCTACATGGCAGTAAGCAAAGTGCTGTCAAGGGTCCCTGGCGCTGGCTCAGGTGGACGGGAGACAACTGTCTTTAAACAGCAACAGTGTGTGGATGGGGGACATCACTCCTGAGGCCTGACAGAAAACTCACTACCCAAGAAAAATATCCCTTTTTCTAGGAGAAGGTATTATTTCAGTATTTTTCCTTAAGTCAATCTCTTGGGTCACCTGAGATTCGCATTAAAAAAAAATCACCAGAAAAACTTGCCTCTCTTAAAGGTTTTAGCATAGAATACACATTTGGGCTTTGAGATGAGTTCATTCGGTCAACAAGTTATAAGGCATTTTTCGGCCTTAAATTAGCATCTGCTTTCTCAGTATTCTTTGCATGTCTGTCCAGCTGGGGAAATGGTGTGAAGAACTTTCTCTAAAAGTGAAAACTCAGGTGAGCAGAGGAGTGTGTGAACGCAACTTTCTACGTGTCTGATTATAAATTTTTAATTAACTCAATCTTGTAAAAGCAGCTAACTCATCAGAAAGTGGGATCATTTGTGGCTTGGGGTCTTTGTGTGTTTAATGTGAATGGCTGAAGGCCCTACACACGTTAATGCTTATGGCTTGGGGTGCTGTTCTCTTGAAGACAGGGCTGAAGGCGGGGCAGCGACCCTCTCAGGCTCAGGTCTGCTTTCGAAGTCTTGGCAGGTTATGATTTCTCTACCCCTTATGAAGTAGCGTGCTTGCTGACTGGATACTGGGATGTTTTGTGTAGACGGGCACCTGACTGCATTACACCAGCTGAGAGGTAGACACACCGAGACCAACTTTTTTATTAAAGAAAACTAAAGCCATGAGACCTGTGAGGTAGCTGAACTTAACGGCCCATTATTTTAGTAAATCTGCTTTGTTGTTTAGTAGAACTTTTGGGGTTGCTCTAGATCCCCTAAAATGACTCACTTATGATGGCTAAGGTACATACAGCTCAGGTCTTATAATATTAATTTCCATTTTCCAACTCACAAACTAGGAAATAACTTAAGCTGGAGTTTCCTTAAGTAAAACACAATTTTAATATTAGTTTTATTTCATGTACTAACTGTATACCAAGCCAGATTTCCTTTAAATATTTTTGGAGAGCTATCACAATTAAAATATAATTGTTGCAGTAGGAAGATTTTTATATATAAGTTTTGTGTTTTATTGACAAGCTTGAAAATATTACAGCTATGACTTACAATGGTATTAAAATGTTGTGAAGAAAAGTAACTCAGTTTTAGCAGAACGTGGGCTTTTATTTTTATCTCAATGCTATTGTGGAATGCAAATAATGATTTTGACCTGGGCTGCTACTAACCAGCAGCGATGTAGAGGCCATTCTTGAGTCTCTTTGCAGAGTACAGGACAGGGGTTACCTGAACAAAGGTGCCTGACTCTTTGTGAGTAGTCCAGTTTTATATGGATATAAAACTGCAGATGAAGGTCTAATGTCATTGGATGTTAGGGTGGAGCTTGCCATTGTTTGCATCTAAAATAATTTTCCAAGTTGATTTTTGAATCTAAACAAAACTCAAATTCAAATTGGCTTCTACACTGCACCACAGTCAGAGTCGAATAAACCATGTGCTTGTTGAAAGCACAGCTGAGTTCACCATGATGTGTTTCCTGTTCTTCTGCCAGACGGATTCTGTGGCTAATTCCAAATGTAGGCTTCACTGAGCTTTCTAATTCTTTGAAGTTGAGTAAAACTTTCAACATTGTAGCCAAACAGCTAAGCTTCTTTTGAGGGTAGGCATGCATTTCACACTGTGAAAAATAAACACTGGGCACTCCAAGTACATTATATTCCCCTCATAGTTGTTGATGCATACTAACAACTTACATAAGTGATAAAAAGACGAGACTTGGGGCTAGACAGTGGTGGTGCATGCTTTTAATCTCAGCACTTGAGAGGCAGAGGCAGGCAGATCTCTGTGAGTTCAAGGCTAGCCTGGTCTACAAGAGATAATTCCAGGACAGCTAGGGCTGTTACACAGAGAAACCCTGCCATGGGGAAAAAAAAACCCACAAGACTTGGTTATAAGCTTTTCACATCCTAATGACATATCCTGGTGTGATCTGTGTTTGCTTTTCTTCCACATTTAATTGTAGGGAAATCAAATGAATGACTGGAATCATACAACTTCAAATTAATTGTTAAAAGTTTAAAGATTATTAGAATATCACAATTTAAAAATATGTAAAACTGTCATGATAAGTCTTTTACAGAGTACATAAAATCCATAAAAATTTGCTGTATATCTATATCTATCTATCTATCTATCTATCTATCTATCTATCTATCTATCTATCTATCTATCTATATGTTTAAATGCCATAGATGACATTTAAAGTGTTGTGGTGTGCTGACCTTGAATAGTATTCACTCTGCTGATTCTTCTGGGCCTCCGGCCTGAGCACATTGGTGGTATCTTAGGATGGCAGCCAGTCTGTCATTGATTATTCCTTTATCCTTTTATCTGTTACCTCAAATCTTTGTCCCTCAGCATTCTTTGATGATTGCAAGTTAATATTTGATATCTTAGTTTGGCAAAGTATTTGTGAAACATTGGCCTTGGCTGGCATCAGCTAATCCCTTGATGCCTGTGTGTAAATGGCTTCACAATGGGCTAATCATGCGCTTTGTAGATTTGTAGGAGCGTGGTTGTTTATAGCCAGTGGAAAGAGAAATGTCACACATTTATGTTCCTCGATAAAGGAGTTTTTGAATTTTATTGTATTGAAGTAGTCTCAGAGGACTTGTATATATGTCAAGGCATCTCTACCTCCCAACATAATGCATCTACTATTTCTAGATCTAGCTGCTATTCATATATGTTTGCTTTTTTTTTTTTGAAACATGGCTCAAGTCACCATCAGCTTTGATGTTTAGGAACCAGAGATTCATCTTTGTTGTTTCAATATTGTTAAACAAATTCTTCAGGTTGACTTTAAGTAGGTAATTGGGTTTGACCCTCTCTCACTATAAAGAAAGTCTTTTCCCTTCACCTCAGGGCATCAAGATGCTGATTACTTCCTAAACCTCAGAGAAGAGAAGAGCATCCTGTCAGTATGGCTCCCAGACTTGGAGTTGGCTGTTATTAGTCAGTGGGAATCTTGTAAGTTTGGAGTAGGCTCTTATTATAGGAGCTTATAAATTTCTAAGGCACTTGTAGGTCGACTCCACTGATGAAAACCTCTGGAAGCTTGGGAGGAAAAGCTCTGTAGATCTTAGTGTTGGTTTTTTTCTACATCACGTCAGTGAGTAGGACAGGACTTATCTTAAAAAGCGTGTTTGTCGACAGCCTACAGAATGGGAAAAGATCTTCACTAACCCCACATTAGACAGAGGTCTGATCTTCAAAATATACAAAGAACTCAAGAAATTAGACACCAAAAGATCACATAATCCAATAAAAAAAAAAAAGAGTACAGACCTAAACAGAGAACTCTCAACAGAGGAATCTAAAATGGCTGAAAGACACTTAAGGAAATGTTCAACATCCTTAGTCATCAGAGAAATGCAAATCAAAACAACTCTGAGATTCCATCTTACACCTGTAAAAATGGCCAAGATCAAAAACACTGATGACGACTTATGCTGGAGAGGTTGTGGGGAAAAGGGAACACTTCTGCATTGCTGGTAGGAATGTAAGCTGGTACAGCCCCTTTGGATGTCAGTGTGGCAATTTCTCAGAAAATTAGGAAACAGTACCACTTTTGGGTATATATCCAAAGGATGCTCAATCGTGCCACAAGGACATGTGCTCAACTATGTTCATAGCAGCTTTGTTTGTCATAGCCAGAACCTGGAAACAACCTAAATGCCCGTTGAACAAAGAATGGATAAGGAAAATGTGGTTCATTTATACAATGGAGTACTACACAGCAGAAAAAAAATGAAATCTTAAATTTTGCAGGAAAATGAATGGAGCTAGAAAACATTATTTTGAGTGAGGTAACTCAGACACAGAAAGACAATTATCACATGTACTCACTCATAGGTAGTTTTTAAACATAAAGCATAGAAAACCAACCTACAAAGCACAATCCCAGAGAACTTAGACAACAATGCGACACTAAGAGAGAGTTACATAGATCTAATCTACATGGGAAGTAGAAAGTATAAAAAGACAAGATCTCCTGAGTGAATTGGGAGCATTGGGACCTTGGGGGAGGGTTGAAGGAGGGAGGGGAGAGGCAGGGAGGGGAGCAGAGAAAAATGTAGAGCTCAATAAATATCAATAAAAAAAGAAATGGAAAAAGTTTGTGTGTGTGTGTGTGTGTGTGTGTGTGTGTGTGTAAATTTTTCAAGCTGCCCTCTATCCTACTGTTTAGATTCTTCCATGAAGCAGATTTGATGTTTCTTACTTAAGGACCCCACTTATGAGGCCTCAATGAAAGCCCAGCCACCCTAACCAGACTTATACATATTTGGATATGGACATCCAAGGATAGTGTAGACTTATCACATAAGCTTCTCACTGATGGGGCACACGTGGCCAGGTTGGCTAGCAGGACTCACACTTACATTAGGGTCCCTCCACTCCACAGCAGAATAAATTTCTTATACTGCTCGCTCCGTCTTAAGCTCAGCTGCTATTTCTTCCATCTGTCACTTCTAGGAAGTCGCCTTCCCCCATCAATCTAGAAGTCTTGCTCGCATTTCATCTCTGCCTTCTGAGCCTCGTACAGCTCTTTCAACAGTGTCTGTAATAAATAATATGCACTACTCATTTACTCTCCATGCTTAAGATACTAGAAGAAGAGAGCGATTTGCCCCAAATTATGAAGTTTGAAAAGGTGGTTGTTAAGATATTAGGGATCTGTTGACTACATAAGTTAGCCAAATACCTAGACACATGCCGAGTTAGGGTCTTCATAAGGGCTGTACTGTTACCTAGTACAGCCACAGAACCCCAACATACATTTGGTATCATTGTATTGGTGTGCTGTGTGTTTTAAAGGATTCACTAAGCAAAACAAAAAAAGTCAGGCAGGGGTTATACAAACACCCAGCTACTCAATGGGAGTTCCCATGTTTCCCAAGATTGTGAGTCATCTTCCTTAATCTAGGGTATATGTGATATGCTTAAAATAATAATTTTTTAGATGTACTAACATTCCCCATTAGTATACTTAAATGTCATTTCATGTACATGCTTTTTTTCAGGATGACATCATTTTATTTTTAAAATAAAATATATTTGAAAAGTTTTAAAGCACATATGTGTTAGTATATGATATACACTAAGCATATATGACCATCTAACAGTCTCATTTTACTACATACTTGCCTGTTTTTCTTTAAATGTGAACCACTGTCCAGTCAGGCTGAGCAGGTCAAAACACTAGATAATGCCCTCCTATTTTTCTTTTATAAATACTATCCTTGATGTAAATTCTTACGATTTTTTTTACTTTTGTACTATTTTCAATACAAAAATTATGGAAAATGAAAAATCAACTTGCCATGTTTTCTAGACCCCAAACTATTCCTTTGAAGGTAAACAGTATATATATGCCAGGAGCTGCAGTCAGTGGGTCATTCATAGTAACCGAGAGCTAAATTTTCCACTAAATTTTCCACTGGTCTTAACACTTGAGATGGGTTTTAACGTGCCTGTTCAGGTGAGCACCTGTACGAAGCACGCCAAACAAACTTAGTCCATAGTAAATACTAAATAAACGTGTCTTTATCATGACCTCCATGTTTTCCTTCCATAATTGTTGAACATGAAACATTTCCCAAAGTTTACATAGACTTCTTGCATATTTACATGTTTATATGAATGTATGGAAGACAAGGTAGATGAGCCCATTTCTGTAAAATGAAATTTCAGATTTAGTTTGTCCCTACTTTTCCTTATATATTTGGCCCTTTGAGTTCTGGCCCCTGTTTTCAGAAGAAAGTGGACTTCCACAGGTATCATTTGGATGTTTCTTTCTTTCCTTCCTCCATCTTCGCTGCAGTCACAGTAAGCTGACATTAGTTCTTACACTCAGTGTCCTATTGGTCAGCTCTGTCTGCTGTTTATCCTGCTCACTTCAGAAATATTGGCTAAGTCATCAGCGATTGTGCAGTAACATACTAGGTTTCTGGTTCTATGACCTCCAGGGAAGACAGAGTTCTCTCAGACATCATAGGTTGCCAGATAAATTGGTAAGTGAAAATTTCCCTCTCCCACCTTAGAAGAAAAGTCCTTAGCATATGAATGATACTTTGTTCTAATAAAGTGGGCGTAAAAACATTAGAGTTGAAATCCTAGAAAATTTTATAAATGGTTCATTTGTGAGTGTGCACATACTCTTGTGTTTGTGTAGGTGTGCAAGTGTGTATGGCAGCCGGAGGTTGTTTCTTCTCAGACTGCTTTCCCCTTTGTTAACTGAGGCAGGATCTCTTTGTTAACTGAGGCAGGATCTCTTGGTCTCTTACTCTCCATTCAGCCAGTCTAATACTTGCCCTTGAGAATCCCCCTGTCTCTGCACCTGAGTGCTAGGAATAAAAGAGAGCCTCCACCCCTCCCCCACCCTTGGCTTCTCTGCGGGTACTAAGGATCCCAACTCCTTACCCACTGAACCCTCTCCCCAGCCTCCAGAATTTTTGCTCAGTGGGATTTTGAATCACATTTCATTATTCAAATGAAATGACCCGGCGAAGGAGAATCATGTCCTTGTGATTCAGAAGCAGAAACACACCATGCTTGCTGAGGATGCTGTATTTTTCAGCTGGTTAGTGGCCCAGCCAGTTTGTGGATTCTGCTCAAGTCCTCCAGCATTCCCTGCACTCCAGATTTTCTCCTCTGAATTGGAAACAAATCCTTTATTTATTTATTTTTCAGATTGTAAAGAATTAAGAAATATTAGAGAGATTAATGTGGTGATTTAATGTGAAATGATTGCCTTTTAAAAAACCCAAATACCATAAAGGCCGAGCACAGCAGACCAGAGGACTTAACCCCTCAGTGTGGAAGCCAAGGTGGAAGGCTTTTGGGAAATGTTCCCTTGACCAATGTTTAGAGAGATGTGTAATCTTTCTAGTTTGTTTTAGATTTAGAATTGTTTGAGAGTGTAAGATGAACACTAACAAAATTTGGAAAACTTGGTTGGCCTGGATTCTAAAAACTCAGGCAATGGGTGTGGCTCTCAGTTAGCCATGGATATTAAGCACCTGTAAGTTTTGACATAATTTTTTTATTTCTTTTCTTTTTTTCATTTTTATGTATGTGTGCATGTATGTGCATGTGTGTGATAATCAATTCACAGCATCATAAGGTTTCTTTTGAATGAACATTGAGTTTGACTGAAGAAAGTCATGTCATTTCCAATGGAAATGAAAATGAGCAGATGTAGAAAATGAACCTTCAAATTAATCTCTTGTTTACCCCTTCCTGGCAGCATCAACTGACAGGAGAGTGGGAAGGATCTGCCGCAGGGAAGGTTTTTAAATGTCTCTACAGATATATTTTGGGGTTCAAAGGAGCAACTTGGAGGAGATAAAATTGTCATTTTGTTTTGAAATATGCAGAGAAAATATTCTTCTTTTTAAAGTCATTTTCCCTTGAACCTATTACTGTATCATTTTTAAAAGTGGGAGAGCTTTGAGTCTAACTAGGGTTTTGTTCCCCTCCCTGCTCGCTGACTGAATGCTGTCTATTATCTTAATCTTGTTAATGTACTGCTTGCTGTATCTGTGGCTGCCAGAGAACAAGCGCTTTCTGTTCTTCCTCTGTCCGTGATCTGAGCTGCACACCAAGCACGGGTTTGCAAACAGTTCAGGGTTTACTCTGAGCTGATCAATCCATGCAAAACCCTTTATTTAGTGAGATCAATAAAGACTAATGAAGTCTGTGTTCCAGTCTCCCTTCAGGGATCACTGTTAGGGTAGGAAGGTGTCTGTTTTTCTGTTTAAAAACAAAAATTAAAATTGTGGCTTTTTTTGAATTTTTGAAAATTTTTTAGTTCATTTTTTCATACCAACCACAGTTCCCCCTCTCTCCTCTCATCTTCCTTTCCTCTCCTCCCTCCCATATACTCCTCAGAGAGGGTAATGAGTTCCTTAGGGAGTCACCAAAGCTTGGCCGCCCCTCACCCCAGTATCAAGGCTGAGCATGGTATCCCACCACAGGGAATAGACTCCAAAAAGCCATTTCATGTGCCAGGGACAAATCCTGGTCCCACTGCCAGGGGCCCCACAAAGAGACCAAGCCACACACCTGATTTCTTAAGACAGAGAAACACTTTTGAGCCCCCTCCAAACAAGCTTAGCAATCTATAATGAAGAATAACAAACAGAAGTATAACTCAAACAAGAAAATAGGAAGGCTAGCAAAAGCTATGATAGATGATATCCACATGCTAACTCATCCTATGAGATGACTGCTACTCTGTGGATTCTAGAAACTCCCACAAGCTAGCAGCATCCTTAGTGAAAGCCCATGGGTGATGGTGGGACCTCCACATGGTGATCTGTCAAGTGGAATTTAATATAGATACACGTGTATGCAGCAAGAATAAAACAATCTGCAGTGTATTATACTTTGCTTCTGGTTCCACTGTTTTGATCAGGATTTTTCTCTCAAGTGACTTTTCAGCGGTTTTCATTCTAACCTTTAAAATATTTATGTATTTAAGTAGTAAGAGAATATTTGGGATATAAATTTTCCAACTCTTGCATCGGACAGAATAGAGGCCCAGAGATTGACCCCCCCTTATATGAAAAATATTAGAATAAGAGGCCATCTTGCTAATCCCTGTAATGTGTAATACATTTTTACATATTTCCATTTTCTTCTGAAAAAGTCTCACATTTTTTTTCTTGGAAAAAATCTATCTTCATAACAGTTCTAGTTATTAAAAATTATTTGGCTTACATATGAAACTATTGAATAATTCATAGCAAGTCCCCTTGACGAATTTTATGTTCTCTACTCTGTTTCACTAAGTAGGAGAAGATGCTTATGTTTATATGAATTAAATGTTTATACTCTTGGGCATTAAGAATGAAGCACATCTAGCCTTCTAAAAAAATGTTGTGTTTAAAAAGTTTGGATGGATTGCCTTATAAGGCATTAGTCTAAGAGTTGACTTCAGTTTTATAATTAGAAATATTAGTACTAACTTTTTCTTTAGTTAATGTGTTTTATGACATTGAAAGCTAGTGGAATTCTATATTTAAAAGGAATTGTTTGTATTACATAGCCCTTTTACCATGGAATCCAGTAGTTAAAAAAATAAATAAATAAAAAATAACTCTTATGTGGCAGGACCCCTGCACTCAGGAATTCATAGGAGCTGTGGCTGTCTACAGAAGACCTGTACAAGATCAATCCAGTCTATGTTCTAGAAATGAGTAGGGAGAGGACTCATAACAGCTACCCCAAACTCAGGAGCTATGGACTATTGATAACATCTGGGGAGAGCGAGCCCATTTTCTTTACAGCTGTGGCTCCTGTTAGATGGCCCGTGCTCCAGGGGAGCTCAAGTGGAATGGATGGATTATTAGAAAAAAAAAACCAGGGTAAGAGAGCGGTGAGTAATGAGGTATAGTGGATACCAGAGATGTTTGGGGAGGAGTTGGATGAATAGATCCAAAATTCATTCTATGCAAGTCTCAAAAATTAATAATTAAAAATTAGCTAACTTATATTGAATTTGTTAATTAAGTAAAATGAGGTTGTTGAGACATCATCCAATGAAAGCCAGTGACATAAGGTCGGGGTGAGATGGCATGAGTGGTACACAGAGAGGCACAGGGCTGAGCAATTAGGAACTTCAGATCCTGCCTTCTTTGAAGCTAGGACTGGAGGTGGTAGGAAGCACAGTCCTGTTCTTGACCATCCGTGCCTTGTCTGGACACTTCTGGGTCATACCCGGTGCTTCAGCCCTCTTCTCTTCATTTGTACTTGACACCTTGACATTCCTAGGCTCCTTTCTCCACCTTTCTTCTCCGGAAGACTTTGCTCAAAACCTGCCTTTTCTTATTATTTTCTCCCTCTCTACCGCACAACCATAGTCATTGCAGAGATCTCTTAGGATACAGTCTGCATTGTATCAGATAACTCCAATACTTGATAAAACTCTTAAGAAAGAAAATCTTTCTATTTCTATGTGTGCCTCAGTGTTTACACACCGTAGCTACTCAAACATTCAGTTTTGTTCCTCAGACACTTCTGTTGTTTAAAAGCACATTTAGTTTGAGTATGGTTTTATTTTATGTAACTAGATTGATTTGGTCTTCTTGGTAACCATCTCCCTGCTACTTTATCAATATTCTTTATTTTTCTTTTTTGTTGAGTGAATGAGGGTAAAGATTAGCATCTGTTGGAGAGCTAAATAGGACAGAACCATCCAACAGCTGGAATTTGGGTGTAGAATTGGGGAAGGAGTTTGGGAATTGAATGCTTGAAGTTGGTTATGTTAAGGCAAATTATAGGGAACAGAGAAAACTCTTGAGGACTGGAGTGTGGGTCCCAGAGGGCGGTTGAAGGAAGCAGTGGAGAAGTCAATAATTATGAATTGGTACAAAGAAAATTTCAAACATTAAGCAATTGCCAAGGACTTGGGAAACTGGGAGAAAGCCAAGAAAAATGAGGCATAATGGCAAGCTCACCAGTGCTGAGTGGGAGGGCTTTGGGGTCCCTCAAGGATAGTTTTGAGAGAGTGGTTAAGATGAAGATCTGGGCTTCTTTATGAAAACACCCACATGTTTTCACATGTCATTTGTAATGATATGTTTGACATTTTGGTTTATTTAGGTGTTCTCTATTGACCTTTCGCCCCTGGGTAACGGGAAGGCTGAGAGTTTCTTGTGGTTGTGTTAGTTGATTGAATGCAACATATAGTAAAACATATTTTAAGTGTTGGATAATTATATGAAACTACACAGATAAACGTTAGCATTTCCAAGTGGTTCCCATGGGCTTTTCTGGCTGTGTTTGTCCTAAAATAAGCCTATGAACAAGCTATCAACAGTTCCTGTGAATAAAGTCAGATTTCATAAGAAAATTATGACACCTGAGCCCCAGGAACTCTGTCAGCAGAAGTGGGGAAATCCATACCAAGTTTAGTTTACAAACTGAGAGATCAAGCCAGCATGTTCTTGATAGTATTGATAACAGCTGTACAGTGTGTGTGTGTGTGTGTGTGTGTGTGTGTGTGTGTGTAGGGGGGAGATTTCTATTTCTTTAGCACTATATATTCACTCAGATTCACAATTTATTACTAGATAAAGGAATCAGTGGAGTGTCTACCTGACTTTGGCATAAATACAGCTTCCATTTCTACCAATCTCTTCTGTATTGTGGCTCATATGTTTTCTTTACTATGGTCATGTTGTTTCTTCTAAATAAACACAGATTTTCTATACAGGTACTATTGCATAAAATATCAATCTGTACCATAGATAGGCATTAATTTTTTATTTCTATGAACAAAAGTAACAGTTTTATACAAAACTATTTCTATTATATATATATAAAACTTACATATCTATATATTTTATTTCGTTTTGTTTTGACACACATACTATTTCCGGTTGATGATTCTGTGCAGAATTTTTGTGCAGAATTTCAAATAACCATATTTTCCAGCATCCATTCCAGGATGACATAGAAGGGAATAGGAATTTAAGAAATCTTTGGCCTGTCCATGTAACCCATCATTTAAATGACCAAGACATATATATCACATATGTGACACACATATATAACACATAGAACTTAAAATTGTATACTTCCAATCAAGGCACTTTTATGTGTTTGTGATGTATTTTTGCCAAAGTATTTAGAAATAATTTTAAAACAGTAAGTATTGTTCAGTTTGTGTATTAACTAAGATATAGATTAAAGTGTATAAAACAGGCATTAGGAATGACTAGTCGAATACGCAGTAGAGAAGGCAACAATGAGGAAGCCGTAGTCACAAAGGAGATGGATGGATTTATTTACTCCATGATGTTATCCAACCGCCAACACTTCCTCATTGGTTTGCCTTCATAGAGTGTCAGTGTCATTTGCACAGTCTAAGATAGCCAACGGTCAAGGTCATCGCTTGAGGCAGAAAATTCCCTTTTCAAAACCAATATCTGAGAGTTAATAGCTTACACTTGTATCCCATTGGCTGGAGGTTTCATACAAGAATAGATGACCTGATAGAGGCAAGGGAATGCACTTTCCCTCTGCCTATGGAAGAAGATGAGAGTGGACAAGTCTGGTTGTAGTAGAGTTGGTGCAAATGAAGAACAAACATCTCATTTTCCACATTATTATTATTCACCTATTCAATGCCCATTTAATATGATCCAGTGTTAAGACACTATGCTTTACCCAGTATTTCCAAGATATCTTTATTTTGAAAACCTGCTACTCTCATGATCTAGAACTTACAGATCCATGGAATCTGTGCAGTAAGTGGAATTTAATTACTGTTGGAGATTCATTTGTGCTCTACCAGGTTGGGGTTAGTCTCAGCGGAGTTCTCAGATCTTGTCACCAGTCATTGATTTCAGCCCTCCAAGGCTCACAATAGGACACAACATAAAGGAGACACAGACCTTAGGTTGCATCAAGGCTGATAGGCAGACCTGAAGACAGTAGCAAACCTACTCAAAATCACAGGCCCAGCACATTCTTCCTCCCTCGGGCGAAATCAGATTTGGTTTACATTACCTGAACACATCAAGCTTGGTCCTGATCACTATTTTGTAGAATATTTTTTGAAAATTCAAGTTTTTTATGTTCTCTGCATTCCTTTCTGGTTTTTAATTTTCTAATAGAGTAGAAAATAACTTCATTTAGGTGCTTTTCAAGATTTACAAGAAGTTTTAGCATAACAAATAAAATAGATGGTGATTCTATGTATATTTTCTCCTTCTTTAAGCAGTTCAAAGTTGACTTTCCCATTGGAACAGACTATGACATCTGGTTTTTACAGAATGAGCACTCTTACGGAGTAAAAGACTGGCTTTTATAGAAAACTTATGCAGTACGTCTATAAATATTAAAGTATGCTGGCTTAGCCTTCCTTAGGTGCATTGTTGGGTCTTCTTAAAACCCCAAACACAACAAAAGTTCAGAGCACCAGAGTGTTCCTGAAATAAGTGCATGCTTGTGGGGTCACTCAGTCCCCATATGTGCTCCCGCTCTCTCTGCGAAAAACAAAAAATACAAACTAATTAAACCATTTATGTAAATGGATGCATTATACAGAACAGTAACCAGGAGCTCTTGACTCATTCAGCTTGCCTTTAAAGTGTGTGGTTCTCTTAAAAACTTTGGAATTGGTCCTTAAAAAGTATTTTTTTTTTGCAAAAGAGTTGATTATCCTCTTTGATCATCCTATTACTATATAACAATAAAGATCAATATTGATGCCACTAAGCTTCATACATAATAGATTGAGTACTTTGCCTGGCACTAAATTGGGTATATTTGTATATTTGTGGCAAAATCAGCACTTGTTCTTAATTTAATTTTTCCTATTGCTTATCTGTTTCTTCATTTCTTACTCTCAATCTTTAATATACAAATAAAATTAACAGTCTAGATTTAGGAAGCTTGTTTTTAATTTTCATTTGTTTTTTGTTTTGGTGTTTGCTTTTGAAACAGTTTCATGTAGCACAGGCTGGCCTTAAACTCTGTCAGCAAGCATGGCCTTGAACTTCTGAACCTCCTTCCTCCACCACAGAGTGCTGGGATCCCAGGAGTGTCCCACCGCTACTAGCTTCTATAGTACTGGCTTTGAGTATGCTAACAAGGAAACACTCTGAGCAAGAACAGGAGCCTGAGCTGGGGACTCAGCCTCACACTTGGACTTTAGGCTGGTTCAGCTCCTGACTTCAGAGTAACTTTAGCTTGGTGTGGAGCTTCTCAGGATGCCCTTTCCCACACTGGAAAGTGCAGAGTTTGCACTATGTGGCGGCCAAGATTCCTTTCAGGTCTGCCGTGGTCATTTTCTGGCCACTTTCATCTTAAAAGCAACATAAGATCAAACAAAAAAGATCAGCAGTTCCTAAACCCATGTTCTCCATGGGAGGATTTGTATGCACATCTGTGCAATTCATGTTACCTGAGGGTCCATTCTTTCCTGGGTAGTTAAAACTTTTGACTACATTTTTTAACCTAGTTGTGGTGTCTTGGGACCCTAAATTACAGCCCAGAGGCTTTTTCTTTTTGATACTAGGGACACCTAAATAAGACCTCTGAAGCTGTTGATAAGCAGAGCTGTGGGCAAGCAACCCTCCTGAGTGACAAGTGTCTTTGAGGGGTGTAGGACCAGCTTCTGTCCATATGGATTAGTTTATTTAATTTGAGTTTGGTGATTTCAGTCTCAATTAGTACTACTTAGAAGGTTGTGGTATTTGGAAGTAGGCAAAAGGATCTTGCTCCATAGGTCATTGCATGCTTTCTTGGTAGTTGCAGTCAATTTTCTCTTGAAAGGCATATTAAATACCAGTCTAAAAACTGACTATGATAAGCAAACCACTTTTCAGCTTTCAAAAATTCACAGATTTATTTCAAATACATTGTGATTTGTGAGGGAGATAGAGGACAAAACCAGATTGCGGGGACATTTGCGGGAGATGAGGCTCCTTAATGAATCCTCACCCGCCTACAATGAAGCTTGGGTAATGTAGGTTTTAGAAAGATGAACTAACAATTCTTCACTCTTCATCCTTAAACAAGCACTTATTACTGGAAACAAACAGCTTTGGCGTAGAATGTAGAATAGATAGCTGTTAATTTGTTCGGATGACTCAATTACTCTTAGAAGACTTGGTTCAGTTCACTTGGTCAGGAGTTTTTACTTGGACTACTCAGGCGCTGTGAGTTCAAACATTGTCTCACACTGACTCTATGCTCAGAATCAAAGACAAGGCAGAGAATGGCAGGTATTGATTGGGTTCATGTAAAAAACTTGAATGTCAATGACCTTTGTTGTCCTCTGGCTTACTCTCACCTTTTGGGATTTGTTTTAAAAATAAACACGTAGCCAGCTATTCTTTCTGCACTTAAAAATCTCACAATGATAAACAGTGGTCTCTCTGTTGAGTTGTTTCATTGCAAAACTTTGTGTTAAGCTGAATTCCACATAGTTCAACACAGTGTGGTTCATCAAATTAATACCAAGAAGATGAAAGTAAGAATTTTAGCAAAGTTCAAAACATGATTCAAATTTTGTTTATATAGATACTTCAGTTAGTTCTTCCACAAACTTCTTGATAATTAAAAAATGTATCGTCTGTGGTTGCCTTCCCTCATAAACTGTTCTTTTAAGCCTCACAATAAGTTTCAACCACCAAATTTTAAAAAGAGGTGAAATTTCATACATATACAAAATGTTCCCATTGAGGGCATCATTTACTCAAGGTTTCTTAACTCTGGCACTACTGACATTTTGAACCAGATAATTATTTGCCTCATGGGGCTGTCCCTTGCATGGTAGGATATTTAAAAACATTCCTGACCTATGTCCTTCAGATGGTCTATTTGTGACAGCCACAGATAACTGCAGAGCCGGTCCTGTGTCACCTGGAGGGCAGAGTCGTGCCTAGCGGAGAGCAGTGCACTAAGCACAGGAAGCAACACTTCGGATCACTGCTTAAAACCAATGTGACTTAGACTGACCTAAGAAAATGCAATATCAAAGTTTTATGTGACTTATTGACTCTCCTTTTCTTGATACACGCTGGTAGATCTAGGGCAGAGAATGCGAAGAGAAGGCCAGTTCAGTTGTCTCCCCTGTTCTGGCCCTTTAAAAACTTAGAAAGATTCCAATTTACGTTAAGTATGCTTGTATAAGTGGGGGTAGTCATTTTAACTCCAGTTCATGGGCTTGAGAATGTTCTGGACGCTTCTCCAAACAGACCTATGATTAGTTTTCTGTGGTGGCTGCAGCGTGTGTCCCACGCTCACTGCAGGCATTTCTGGTTAGCCTCGGTTCTGGGCTGCTGGAGGGCCGCTATCAGGGATTTCTCTGAGAAAGATGCCAGGGATCAGTGAAAGTTTCATCCCCAGCCAGGAGAAAGCAGCTGCCGAGCCTGTGTCTGAAAACCTTTCCGCATTGACAAGATGGATTTCTTCTAAGTCACTTCTAAAGCCCCAGAAGAACGTTTTGCTTCTGCTGGGGACATTCCTGCGTCTCTGTTTGGTGGGTCTCAAGAGCATGGCAGGGATTAAAAGGATATGACTCATGTCTCCACCCACATGGCATTTCTTTTGTAAGCCACTGCTGTGGTACCCTGTGGGAAAGGGAGTCTTTATCAGCAGTCTGTTTCAGAACATTCCTCAGTCATCGCTGTCTATTCCAGGAGACAGGTTCTGACTAAACCTTGGTCTTCACAGAGTAACACTTTGGGTCCCTGGAATCAAATGAAGCACCCTAAATAATAGTTCTCTCTCTCTTTCTCTCTCTCTCTCTCTCTCTCTAGAAATGGCACTGCTTGTTAGAACCCATTCCCTTTGAGTCTTGTCCCAACTTAATGTGCCAAACTCCCCTTGGGAACTCTTACCTGTTGGGAGAAGTGGATGGGGCATGGGTTGAGAGACAGGGGGCCAGGAGGTGGAGTGGGAGGGAGAACTTCTGTTGCAATGTAAAATGAAATTAAAAAATAAATTAATTTTAAAAAAGAAATGAAACTGAGAGCCTTATTCGTGCACAGTGTGCCTTCTGTAATGTTCCAGATCGTCTACAAAGTTCCTTGCTGTAGGAATTTTAGTACTCCAGGATATGTTCTTATCCCCCATGGAGGTCACTGAAACTCATCCTCAAGTCTTTGTTAGTCTAAGGGATTTGTTTTACTCCCTTCATATATTGGCCAGGGAAAAGATTGACCACCATTACTCAGTGCCCACGCATTTTTGAAAGATGAGAGATACACTGTATCACCATTTATGGTAGTTTCCACATGCAGGCTTTCCATCCTGTGGGAAATCTGCCACCTAGATGAAGAGCAATGCTCTTTGTTTCATTTTCATTATTATGAGATATAGTTCAATTTTTTAAAATTCTTTGTGTATGGTGTTTTACCTGCATGCATGTGTATGCATTATGACATTGAATGCCTAGTGCCTACAGAGGCCAGAATAGAGCGTCAGATCCCCAAGGACTGGAGATGCAGACATTTGCTGGGACTTGAACCTGAGTCCTCTTTAAGAGCATCCAGTATGCTCTTAATTGCTTAGCCATTTATATAGCCTCTATTTTTGTTATGTTTTCCTTGAAGGATGAGCAGATTGAACCAAGGCTTTCAATATGTATGTTAATAACATAGCAACATCTTCAAAATTTGTAGGCATGACAACTGAAATCTCTCATGACATGGTAGCCTTGGTATTTTACTGACACCAGGGCTGCATGATACCAGCATGGAGCTAGAGCGATCTCTCGGCAGGTTAATCAGTATTTTAAAAACTGTATTTCACAGCCTCATGACATATACTTTAAAGGATAAGCACATAGTTTGGATAAATACTGAAACCCATTTTATTTTCATCAAGTATTAGGTCAACTAAGTACCCCATATGTAAAATATGTTTAATTACAACATTTTTAAGACTTAATATTTGTTTCTTTCTCAGTGGTATAAAGACTGATAAACACATGACTTATACTGTGCATATGAGCATGAAAGAAAAGGGAACAGAGCAGGGTACAGTTTCCTGAGCCCCTCACTTAGACGATACTAGTGCTAGACTCTGGTGTTGATTTCCTTCCGTAGTACTGTTTCTGCTGTTTTTCTCTCTCTCATGATTCTCTACTGAACTTGAGATGTAGAGTGTATGTCTCCATTATGTTTATGTAAAGATCCCTCAATCTTTGTAGGCTAGCATCATATACATTGGGGGTTGTCATTAAAATTTATGAGATTATCTAGCAATCATTTTTCATTTTCTGTCTTTTTTTTTGAAGGATGATTCCCTGTAAATTTGCAAGATTGTTAAGACTGTGTGTATAAAGTATTCCAGAGGATTCTGTACCCTTGCCTGTAGTAAAAATGTTTTGGTGTTATCAGTTATGAAATTCTACCCAAAGCTTAAGTCTAACTCACACTTACTTCTTTCATGTCTAGTGGATTTCACCTAACCTTATCAAACAACAGAGAATACTCCATCAAGTCTTTGGGAATATATATATATATTCCTTGAATTCTTAAGGTTTAGCAAAAAAAAAATCTGTGTTTTTAAAACATTATTATTATTATTTTCAGTTCACAAATTTGATCTCTTTTAGTCCCTGCTTGTCTCTGGTTGAGTTTTCCTCTGTGAGAGAATTAGCACATGCTCTTCCAAAGGCCCAGGACCTTGTATGTTCACCAGTCTGTGGAGTGAGGGACATTTGAGTTTGTGTTTTGATCTATGGGCTTGGCTTTGTAAATCTTGGTCAGGAGGTATGCTCAATAAATCTTGTTTTATTTTCTTCTAAAATAAGCTTTGCCAATTCTGAGCTCTCTATAAAAGTCTACGTACTGTACTCTATGGGAGTAAAGACTGTTGCTATGAGATTATCAATAGACACCTAAAGGTAATTTTAAGAAATTGTTTTGCTTTTTTATTTTTTCCCCTTATTTTTATAGTTTGCACTCTTAAGTGAAATTTCTCTTAGGCTTCACAGCCTTCTTCTGAATTCATCACCTCCTTGCCTCTTTCAAAGGAATTTGCGCCTGGCCTCTTGACCAGCCATTTGGTCTCCTCTCTGCTGGGACCGCCTGGGATCCCTTTCTGCCTATTAAGATTACTGTGTGGAATTCCTCAGGCTGAGACATCACCAGACCATTTGGGGATAGTGAATGGGAGAGTCAGGAAATTTTATTTTGGTTCAGTGAAGTTGTCTGTGACCATGGAGCTGAAATGTGAAACAAACCAGAGCTGCAGTCACAGTGCTCACATTCTAGTGCGAGTGATTAGATAACCGGCTTGCTGGTGACAGGGGCATGATTCATTCCCTATCTCCCGATGGCTAAACTTTCCAAAGACTTCAGGGGACTGATAGCTAAACATATCTAGCTTTCACAGCTAATTGTCTGTTAGCTTCATTGTCTGCTGCCCTTAAAGGCTAAGGTCAAACTGCCCTTCTGGTTTTGAAGCTATGAAAAGTTTGGACAAAGTGAGCAGAAGTCTATGAAAACATTAAGTTCGCACTTGGGAAAGCAGGTAAACATTTTAGCAGCTAGTGTACATTTGTGCTTTGTTCCTGTTTGGTTCAGTTTGGAGCAGAGTCATTGAATTTTAATTCTGAGAGAAGAGAAAGAATCGCTGAGAAACGATCCATTTCGAGTGCCATGTCAACGCGGGTCATGTTCATTTAAAGATACTGAGCTAGCAAGCTGATCGCACGGGTTAACCCAGTACTTGACTCTCTAACTCTTGATTTAATGCTATTTCTGTCAGTGTTTAACTATCCATTAAAAAACACTTCAAGGTTTCTGAACATTCTGCTTTTAATTTCAGGAAGGGAGACATCACCTGCCTCCCTGACCCTGTTACTTCTTTTATGAGATAAGTCTTGCTTGATGTCTCCTATTCTTTTCTGCTGACACAAAACAGCATATAGAATAGAGCATATTCCTTTTCATTTTAAAACCTGGACAGGATTATTACTTCAAATACATATGTTTTCAACCATTTTGAAATGTTACTTCTATTTCCATGTTATGCTAAGGGTTGTTTAAAATCCAGATGAAATTCTGCAGCTTGAGTTGGGGCCTTGAGTACAGGTAGACTCACCCCTGTGTGCCACTACCCACAGTCTCTGTGTTGTCTCCATGGAAGCCAGCAGAAGGGCCCCAAGAGAGAGGTGAGACTGGGTCCCAGTTGTCAAGGCTTTGAGTTTGATAATAAAAGCCCTGCTCTGCCCTTGGCCTGTCTGTAAGTAGGCCAGGGAGCTTCTGCAGGTCAGCCTTGGGAGTTGATAAGAGCCCTTCTCCCTGTGGCACTAGGCAGGGAGGGCCGACATTCTGGGACTTTGCATGCTCCAGTTTCTGGATGGGCCTGTGCTTTCTTTTCATCTGCTTTCATTTCTCTTGTTTATTAACCTCGTTCAGCTTGATTTACCCCAACTCATGCTGGGTCTGTGAAGTATACCGCAGAGAGACCGAAATATGAGAAAGAACAACCTGCAATGTAGAGAACAGCACTCTAGGCTACTCTGTGATCTAGCATCGGCTTCACTGTAGCCGGGTGCATACTGTTGGACAAGACCTGCCTCCTTGTCTGGCCTCAGTTGTAGCATGTGATCATGAGCTCCGCTGTCCTTGCAGTTTTTGTTGTAGTGGATAATAAAGCCACTTCAGCGCTTCTGTGACACCTCCATTTCCTGCTTGCCAGCGACACCTGCTCTCTCTGCATCCAGTAGAGTGTCCACATTCATGGTCCACGTCCTAACTCTTGTGAAGGTGAATGGCCACACTACCTTCCAGTGTAAATTGGACATTTCAGGCTCCAGGGACAAAGTACCCTGTGACCTTCTTGGCTATGAGCCTTTGGTTGTGGTCAGTGGCTTCTGTTCTCACTCCTTGTTTCCTGCATTTGCTTCTGATTGGCTTCGCCCCTGAGATAGCTTCACAGGCCTCTCACTTTTCAGGACCTCACTCTGCATCTCACACTGGGTCCAGGTTCATTCTCAAGAACTAACTTATGCAGTGAAGAATGTGGCTGACAGAAGATCCCATGCACGGAAACAACTGCTTTGTTGTGTCAATCTCTGGCTGTAAATAAAACAGAGCAGAATTAAGGGTAGGACAATGCCTAGCAGCAGAGATAATAGCGAAACCCCTCCTGTGTAATTAGAACACGGAAAGAATGTTTCCATTTCCTGTGTTAACATGGATAACACCAAGTTCTTAATTCAGAACGGAATACACTCCTGCGTGTGTCAAGCTATTGCCTGCTATCTCATGAAAGGGCACCATATGGAGCTGTGCTTGTGTGCTCTTGCCGTGACAGTTCTTCCTGTCATGAGTGATTTTTTCCAGGAGTAGGCTATGTAAATGCTTGGCCATTCATTCCAAAAATGAGGGGCTAGCATTTATTGACAAGTATGCATTTTAAAACTGTAGTTTGGGCGTAGGGGACAAGAAGTAGCAACCCCCGTGTGTGTTGGCGTGCCTTTTGTTTTAACAAGGATACATACTTTTATAAGCTGCATGAAAGCTTTCTTCTTGATCTTCAGATTATCTGGGCATGAAAGCTCTATATCTTTAACATGTCATATCCTTAAGTACGAGGGAAAAGCATCAAAGAGATTTTTGACACCAGTTATTTGTAAAATCACCTTGAAGCAGTCTTGGATGATATCAACACTTAATAATAATAATTTCCCATTTCTAGATACTAACAGTCCCAGTAATCTTGTGTGAATTACTTTTTCATATCAGGCTCTGCATATTGTCTGTTTATACTTATTTTTAGCAGACGTAAAAGGAAATTTGTGACCAGAAGATAGCTTAGCAGATGAAGGCACCATGCTTGGGGTCCTGAGCTCCATCTTTGGGATCCATGCGGTAGAGAGAACTGACTAAAACAAATTGCTTTTTGCTTGCCATAAACTGCATATATATGCACATGAGTCTATGCACACATGACTGTGTCTACACATATGTGAGAAGTAGGGAAAGGGTGAAATACAGCCAAAGATTGCAGCTTTAAATTTTCAGTTTTCACTCTGTGCTCTGAGGTGCAGGAGGAAACCATTATTCATTAATTCTAAATATGCCAGAGTACAGGGATTCACCAACCTAAAATTGTATGACATTCATTTACACACAGACTCAGACACAGATAGACAGACAGACAGACAGACAGACAGACAGACAGACACACACACACACACACACACACACACAATTTCTGCCATTATTTATTAGCACAGGCTGTCTTACCAAAAATGTACTTCTTTGAAAAGACAGTAATAATTGTTGTGTTCTTAATATACATCGGACATTGAAAGAGTTTTCTATTTTGTTCTATATCAGCACATAGCAGAGGCTCAGTCAGCACAGTAGTATGTTATGGGCAGTCTGAGTATTTTCCATGACGTGGTGGCCATGAATCCTATGCTGGCTTAATGAGATTAATCATAAGTATTTTAATACTGAAGAAAGTGCTGTTTTCAAAGTGGTATTTAATGTTCAACACAAGCTAAGCCCATTGGGGTACAACTAGAGATGGTTTCATTCTTCTGCCATTGTTGACTGGCCAGATAACTAGAAGTCTAAGCTTCTTCAAGATTCAGGAAAATGCAATCGTCTTCTAAGGCAAGAACCTCTTTCTTAAAAGGTGTTCTCTCTCTCCCTCCCTCTCTCTCTCTCTCTCTCTCTTTCTCTCTCTCTCTCTCTCTGTGTGTGTCTTGACATCTGATTATTGCAACAGTCTCATAGAATGAGCTAGAAGTTGTACATTGGCATTGAAATGTGTATTTGGGGCATGCACCCATATATGTTGGAGACTTGGGATAATCTTTGCTCTCTGAAGTTCCTCATTGAGTGGGTGCTCTGACAGTGCTTTGGATGGGTGCCATATTTAATTCCTCACCAATTGGGTGCTATGTTTGACCCTCATTTGATGGGTTCTGTGTTTGACTGTCACAGGGAGAATGCTGAGTCCTAGTCTTCTAGGTTGCAGTTGGCCTCCTTGGCATCTTAACAGATCTGTTTCTCTGAGGGAGTATAGTCTGTCCTACAAGCATGATCAAATCTACCAGTGACTGAAAAATCCACCAACCTGAAAGAGTTAATGATGCTTTTCAGAGAATTTTATGTCTCTTGTCCAAGGTTTTAAATTTATGGATCAAATAAGCAACCAGAGTTTTCAGCACTTTTTCAGCTCTTTGGAAGTTGTCTCCAAAGCTCTATCCAAACAAAATGAGGCCATTTATCTTTCCAGGGGTTTTCTTACCCTCTCAACATCTCTGTGTTAATGGGATAAATAAGAGTGGTTTTTACTTCTTGAAACCTGCAGGCTCTCAAAAGGAAAGTGGGAGGACCTAAAGGTAACTGCTTCCTCTGTCTTCCAGGTTTTATTATGGAAGCTGTTTGGCCAGATAATTGGGTTTAATTTGTAACAGAGGGAAAGGTTTACATTGTAAACAAGAAAGTCCTTTGAAGATAGATCTTGTCAATAGCTGTTGGAAAGATGGTAGAGGAAGCCTGTAATGGAGGGTGCTTATCTTTCTTTCTTACCTTTTAACTTATTTCAACCTTTTTTGCTCTAACACAGGTTATTAGTGGGGGCTCGAAGGTGATAACGAGTCCTCTTTGCTGGCTTCACTTGATTCTTTCCCCTCTTGTTGGCTAATTAAGATGCCTAAAAACCTTTTGTTTTTTTTCCTCCTTGGAAGGAAATGGACTCCTTTGGACATCGGACTTATCAGAACCTTAAATCCTTTCCAGATACCTTTGTTACTTATTTTTTAACTTTATCAACAAAGAGGAACTCCAATAAACTTACTTGTGACTTCTCAAGCATCAGACAGTTAGACAAATGCAGGACTCCCAGGAATGGTTACCACCCAGCAAGTGCAGCTCTTGTGCTTTCACTACAGGTCATATGATTTTAGACTTGTGTCATTGTGAAGTTGCCTCCTTTAGGTAAGAGTGCCTCTTGAGTCTTGGATCTGTGTCTCCAGCTGGACACTTTCTATCTTAATATGCAGGCCCTCTCTTGCCCCATATTGTAGCATTGTGATGAGAATCCACTTACTCTTTAATATGCTGGCCCAGACACTGCCAGCAGGTATTGGGCAGGGATGTTACTGAGCCAAACCTCTTTTTAATTCACGACTTCAGATAACATATGAATATTCTTGTGTAAAGTAAGGTAACGCCTTTGGTTACAGGAAATAATGGACTTTGATTTGTAGTCTTAAATGGGTGCTAGATCTTTTTTATGTTATTCCACAAATGTACTGTCGTCCCACACATCAATCAGCTTATTGTGAATAGAATTGTCTCTTTCATAGGGGTTTATAGGTTTATTCCTTCCAAGTTTGTCATCTTCTCACATATATCTGCTATGGAGTTGGTGGTAAGTGCCTTATTGTATATGCTCCTTGTGTTGAACCAATGCCAAGTTGAGATGAGAGTCTATATATAATTGTATCTTTTTGTTGGTATCCCAAGTAATTAAAATTTTATTTTATTTTACACATATGGGCACTTGGCCTTCATATTTTTCTGTACGCCATATAAGTACTTGGGTTGAGGATACCAGAAGAGGGTGTTGGATCTTTAGAACTGGAGTAAAAAGGCAGGTATGAGCTGACATACTGGTGCAGGATTCAAATCTAGGTCCTTTGGAAAAGCAGCCAGTGCTCTTAACCACTGAGCCATCTCCCCAGCCCAGGTAATATTAACTAAACATTTGAATAACCAAATCAACTGCAAATATTTTATGTTATTTGTGATATACATAAGAAAATTAAAGTTATTAATCCAAGCTTATAAATCATTTTAAAGACTTGATAACTTGATTTTTAAG
Organism: Ondatra zibethicus; assembly: GCA_004026605.1. NCBI lineage: Eukaryota > Metazoa > Chordata > Mammalia > Rodentia > Cricetidae > Ondatra > Ondatra zibethicus. The sequence goes on from PVIU01003961.1 coordinate 120,086, forward strand.
CTTTTCAAATGTTTCCTTGTATTTACATTGTGTTGTAAGAGATTTTAGCATAGCTTTTAAGAAGGGAACAAAGGTATATTAAACGGAACAGATGATCTTAAACTCAGAAACGAAAATGTTACTTATCTTTTGGGTTTCCTCATATTACGCAGTTACATGCTGTGTGAGATACTTAAATCACATCTAGGATTTCATTACTGCATTGGTAGCCTGGTAATTGTTTTCTTCCCTGATGAAAATGTAAGCTCAAACCTTTCATCTGGGAGGAAAAGAGAAGCACCTGGTAAGTTGATGCCCATAGATCTAACACTTTCCGGTCCCACATTTGCTAATGGAGGCTGACTGCTGGCAGGAAATTAAAATTTTCCCAGAATCTCACATTCCCCATGGCAGAGCGGAGGACCCGTGAATCATCTGGGTGAGGATATTGCTGAGGGAAGGCGCTCTGCTCCTTTCCTGTCAATTCCTTCTCCTTTACACTGGATCCTCAGTTAACCCGGCCTCACTGGAGTGTGGCTTCTGGCGCGTTGGTTGAGTCATGTTAGGGGTTAACCCGAAATGCATTTTAGCTCCAGGCCTTAGTTTTAAGTATCTTTATGCCACATGTTGGAACAGGGCAGCTATTGTGACAATGAATGGAATTGGTTTTTAATTCAGGACCATTCATGGATACTGCTGAATATTTTTCTGAGTTTCAATTTTTATTTTGGAGGTTTATGATGCAGGACATCACCTGGAAGTTAGAAGAGAAAGGAAAAAGAGTTTGCTGAGCGAGTGAAAAGGTGATTCTGTCATCACAGCGAACTTGTCTTTGAAGACCTTAGTAAAAAATGATTTTTAAATTTTCATATAGGAGTGGATTCTGTTTAGTTGAGATTTTGTTTCCCACTGTAAGATTATTTTGAAATGACAGCGGGAACTTGGCGATGTTCCAGAATTCGCTAACATTCGTTTTTTAGTAATTTGCTTCATTCAGACTTATTTTGATTGGCATGCGATCCCTATGTTGTGTTCTGAAATCCCTGAAATCACAACATCTTGATAGAGTCTGCTCTATTTTTGAATTGTTTTAAATAGTAACTTTAAAATTTGCATTAATTGAAAGGTACCTTGTCATAACATTTGCTTTGTGTCATGAAAGGTTATCTATATTTGGAAGTAACATTTTGGTAAAAGGGGGATTATGGAATATTTATGAACTCTCTCAGACTCATAGGTTATTAGAACAGGATGGAACTTTAGAGCTTTGCAACCACAGGCTTCTCAACTTGCAGATAAAGGAAATGAGCTCCTGAAAGATCAGATGACACATCCCAAGATACAAGGTAGATGCGGGAGGAGCAGTCGCCAGGCCCCACGCTTTACCCTGGGGATTGCACTTCAATGGGCACAGCATTTCTAGGAAATCATACTCTGAAGGCTACAACGGCTGCCTTCGCATATACTTATTAATGGTGACTATACACACGCTCGCATCACGTGCACATCTTCTCATACCCGAGTCTCCATAATCAGCACTGTCATCTTCATGCCCACTGCAGTGTGTTGATTCTGTTTGTGAATTAATAATGGGGCTGAAAATACTATGTTATGCATAGGAATAATTTTCCTTATGCTCAGGACTCAGCTTCGGGATTGTTACTCTGTAGTAACACCTGTTAGATAAGAACAGGTACTGGAAATTAATGTAAAATTGTAAGTCTATATTATTTGTCTCATGTTTTTATAAAGAATTTTTATTGCTCCATTTATTTACTTATTTAGTATGCTTGTGGTGTGTGTGTGAATATGGTCATAAACCACAGCATACATGTAGAAGTCAGAGCACAGCATTCAGAAGTTGGTTCTCTTCTATTGTGTGGGTTTTGGGGACTGAATGCAAGTTATTAGACTTGGTGCCAAGTGCTTTTCATCAATGAGCCATCTCACCAGCCCCTATTTCATCTTTAAAAAATAGATTTTTAAGAAAGGTAAAAATTAAATATTGTTCGTTTATAATCCTTCATTTCAAGAATATAGAATATATCTTTATTTTCATATAATACATTTTTCTAATAGAGGATAAGCATCTGTGTATTTTAATCCTAACCCTAACCAACTAATTTGATTTCATTTTTTTCAGCAAAGGCTTCAGTGACCTTTTCTTGAGTAGAGAAGGTCACTACTTTCAAGGTTACCATACTTCAAAGAAAACCAACAGTATCTTTGGACATATGTTGTTTGTAGTATTTAAAAACCAAATGATACCAACTGGAATTAATACTGATTATTGTCTTAGAGAGGCAAACAGGAGACAGACAGGGCCAGTCACTATAAGGAAGGGATGCAAGAACCCTTGCCACTGGCCACAGCAAGAGGGTTTGCCAGAGGTGCATCTAACTTTATCTGGGTCATCAGTGTGAACCTGATTTCACAGGATTGAACCCCAAAATTTTTAAAATTGTTTTTAATGAGCTATATATTTTTCTCTGCTCCCCTTACTCAAGAGATCTTATCTTTTTATACTTCCCATGTACATTAGATCCATGTATGTCTATCTTAGGGTCCTATTTGTTGTATAGGTTCTCTGGAATTTGTAGGTTGGTTTTTCTTCGCTTTATGTTCTAAAAGCCACTTATGAGTCAGTACCTATTATATTTGCCTTTCTGGATCTGGGTTACCTCACTCAGTATGATGTTTTCTACATTCATCCATTTGCAGGCAAATTTCAAGATGTCATTTTTTCAACTGTATAGTACTCCATTGTGTAAATGTACCACATCTTCTTTATCCAGTCTTCGGTCGATGGCATGTAGGTTGTTTCCAGGTTCTGGCTATGATAAACAATGCTGCTGTGAACATAGTTGAGCACATATCCTTGTGGTATTATTGAGCATCCTTTGAGTATTTACCCAAAAATGGAATTGCTAGGTCTTGAGGTAGGTTGTTTCCTAATTTTCTTAAGTGTCTTCAGCCATTTTAGATTCATCTATTTAGAGTTCTCTGTTTAGGTCTGTACCACATTTTTTAAATTTGATATTTGTTCTTTTGATGACCAATTTCTTGAGTTCTCCGTATATTTTGGAGATCAGTCCTCTGTACAATGTGGGGTTGGTGAGTATCTTTTCCCATGCTGCCGTTTTGTCTTGTTGACTGTGTCCTTTGCTTTACAGAAGCTTCCCAGTTTCAGGAGGTCCCATTTATTAATTGATTCTCTCAGTGTCTGTGCTGCTGGGGTTGTATTTAGGAAGTGGTCTCCTGTGCTAGTGTGTTCAAGTGTACTTCCCACTTTCTCTTCTATGAGGTTCAGTGCAGCTGGCTTTATGATGAGGTCTTTGATCCATTTGGACTTGAGTTTTGTGCATGGTAATAGATATGGGTCTATTTTCTTTCTTATACATGTTGATATCCAGTTATGCCAGCACCATATGCTTTCTTTCTTCCATTTGATATTTTTTGCTTCTTTGTCAAAAATCAGGTGTTCGTAGGTGTGTGGATTGATATCCGGGTCTTTGATTTCGTTCCGTTGGTCCTCTTTTCTGTTTTTATGCCAATACAAGGCTGTTTTCAGTACTGTAGCTCTGTAGTAGAATTTGAAGTCAGCAGTTGTGATGTTTCCAGAAGTTCCTTTATTGTACAGGATTGTTTTGACTATACTGGGTTTTTTGTTTTTCCACATAAAGTTGAGTATTGGTCTTTCGAGGTCTTGAAGAATTTTGCTGGGCATTGCATTGCTTTGGGTAAGATTGCCATTTTTACTCTGTTAATTCTACTTACCCAAGAGCATGGGCGATCTCTCCATTTTTTGGTGTCTTCTTCAATTTCTTTGTTCAAAGATTTAAAGTTCTTGTCATACAGGTCTTCCACTTGTTTGGTTAGAGTTACTCCAAGATATTTTATGTTATTTGTGCCTATTTTGAAGGTTGATGTTTCTCTGATTTCTTTCTCAGCCTATTTATCATATGTATACTTATTTTTTTTTGAGTATGAAGGTGTTTATGAGTTGTAGAAGTTCCTTGGTAGAATTTTTGGGGTTTACTTGTGTAAACTATCATATCATCAGCAAATAGTGGAGTTTGACTTCTTTTCTGATTTGTATCCCCTTGATCTCCTTTTATTGTCTTATTACTCTAGCTAGAACCTCAAGTACTATATTGAATAAATATGGAGACAGTGGGCAACCTTGTCTTGTTCCTAATTACAGTGGGATCGCTTTGAATTTCTCTCCATTTAGTTTGATGTTGGCTGTTGGCTTGCTGTATATTACCTTTATTATGATTAGGTATGTTCCTTGTATCCCTGTTCTCTCCAAGGCCTTTATCATGAAGGAATGTTGTATTTTGTTGAAGGCCTTTCAGTATCTAATGAGATGATCATGTAGCTTTTTTTTTTCAGTTCATTTATATGGTGGATTACATTGACAGATTTTTGTATGTTCAATCATTTCTGCATCTCTGGAATAAAGCCTACTTGGTCATGGTGGATGATTTTTCTGATGTGTTCTTGGATTCAGTTTGTCAGTATTTGATTGAGTATTTTTGCATCAAAATAGACAAATGTTTATCCAAACCTACTAAAAGGTAGAGAGAGAATATCCAAATTAACAAAATCAGAAATGAAAATGGGGACATAACAACAGACATGGAGAAAATCCTGAGAATCATCAGGTCATACTTCCAAAACCTGTACTCCACACAATTGGAAAACTTAAAGAAATGAACAATTTTCTGGATAAATATCACTTACCAAAATTAAATCAGGGTGAGATAAGCAAATTATATAGACCTATAACTGCTAAAGAAATAGAAATAGTCATTAAAAGTCTTCCAACCAAAAAAGCCCAGAACCAGATGGTTTTAGGGCAGAATTTTACAAGATTTTCAAAGAAGAACTAATACCAATACTCCTCAAATTGTTCCACACAATAGAAACAGAAGGAACATTGCCAAGCTCTTTTTATGAGGCTACAATTACCCTGATACCCAAACCACACAAAGACATTACTAAAAAGGAGAATTACAGACGAGTCTCACTCATGAACCCCAGATTTCTAAGGAGCGTTTAAAAACCCTGTTGGCTTTGCACATAGATATGTATCATAAATGAGAGTCGATTGTTTAGGATAACCATTCTTACTTCAATTTATTTCTTCCTTGGCTTTCATTTGGACACCTGCCTACCTTGAGGAACTTCTAGTTAGTAACTAATGTAAACACGGAGCCTTCTTCAGGGGATCATGTGCCTCAATGAGTATAATCAGCTGTGATGTACGTGGGCATGGCAAAAGTATTTTACATTATTTTCAAGTCTATGCTCTACATTTATTAAATTATGAAAACTAGTTTCAATTGCAGTGTGAAGGAGTCCTAAGAATGAAGCATTGCTCACTCTATACTCTAACCTATTTTTAGTCTTAGAAACTACATTATTATATGTGTAAACGGTAAGTGTGGGAAGGCTGCTTGCATGCACAGAGGTCAGAGGACAACTTTGTATTGTTCTTTTTTGTTTGTTTGTATGGTTGGTTTTTCGAGACAGAGATTCTCTGTGTAGCTTTGAAACCTGTCCTGGCACTCACTGTGTAGACTAGACTGGCCTTGAACACACAGAGCTCCTCCTGCCTCAGCCTCTGGAGTACTGGGACTAAGGGTGTGCAGCACCACTGCCCAGCCTGTGCTGTTCTTGGCACTCCTTCATGTAGGTTTTGAGGAGCAAACTCAGGACATTGGATTTATGCAGCAAATACTTTTACTCCTGGGGCCCTCTTTCTGGCCTGTAGCCTATTTTTTCATTTCATAATGGTTTTTATTTTTCATTTTGTCTGATGTGTAAGCTTACTCTAACATCCCTGCATCCTTTGATACTTGGCTCACAGCTAAGCCAGGTGAATAAGGTCTGTGGGTGACAGTAACTATCCAGACTCCAAGAGGAGTTTCAGTATTTCACTTTCAATCAATCACTCAACTTGACTTCAAAAGGCAAAAGGACAGTTTGTATATTTATCACAAAATAAATAGCCTGCATTGTAGTCTTAAGGTGCTGAATGTTGTCACTCTGTTGGGAACTCACTGTGGAGTCCTGGTCTCAGGCCTTAGGTCCTGCATGCCCCTCCCACAACCTTCCTGCAGGACTGTGTTCTTCAGTTAAAAAGAAAACGTGTTAAGAAATAATTCTTCCAAGATGGATCAAGATACCCCAACTGTGTTTTAAATTTTCATTTAAGACTTTAGGCATTTGTCAAACTGTCAGTTCTACACACTGAGCGTTTCATTTCTTCATTTAAGAACAATTATGAAGGTTTCTTTTTCCTACTGAAATTAACTTACAATTCTGTGGTTCATAAGAATCACCAGAAGAGAGAGGTGGAGCAGCCATGGGCTTCTGCTTTTCTGGTTGGAGGACACTGCCAGGGCACAGGCCTGCTTCACAGTCAACTCCTTATCCCACTCTGGTGAAGAATAGCGGCAAAGAAGAATGTGGCCATTTCCCTAGAGATAGCTGCTTAGTTCCCTCATGAGCAGTGAGACACGGAAGACAAAGCCAGGGATGGAGTGCGAAGAAAATGGGCCAGGTACTAGTTCTGGCTTTGATGGGAGTCCTGACTGGAGCAGGACCTCCTGGAAGATGGAGTGTAAACCTGTAAGTGATCATCTAAATTAGGAACCATTTCTTAGCCAGAATACACTTTTGGTTTTGTTTTTTTTTTCCCCCGAGAAAGGGTTTCTCTATAGCTTTGGAGACTGCCCTGGAACTTGCCCTATAGACCAGGCTGGCCTCGAACTCACAGAGATTCACCTGCATCTGTCTCCCGAGTGCTGGGATTATAAGCATGTGCCACCACAGCCCGGCCAGAGCACACTTTTGCAAACCATCGTGTGCTACAAGCTCTGCACTTTAGCTTACTGGACTGTGTGGCAAAGTTTATTTTTGTACTTCAATCAGGTCATCCTTTTTTTTTAAACCCAGGATCCCTAAGAACTGTTATTTCAGGCAAATAGCATTTTGCTCAGAATAAATTGCAAATGGATATTAAATAAGCTTGGTAAGATTAAATCCCCAAGTGTGTTAGGGTGTGTTTGTTTATAAATCCAAGGTGTGGGTAGAGCCAAGTCTCCAGGTGGCTTTTAGAGAAAATAGGGTGCTGTTAAAGAAATGCATCCAGGTGCAGATGCCTTTGAAAGACAGGAAAGTTTACCACTAACTTCATTATGGTACATGCAAATTGAGCTGTGTTCAGCCAGTCACATAAATAGCTCCTGGGGTCATTTGGCGATAAATGGAAGATAGACCTCAAGGTGTAGTTTAAAACTGGGGGGCCTGGTGTGAATGTTCCTCCTTGTAAGCTGAGGATATAGGAGGCAGATGCCTGGAGGATTGGAAGTCCAATGCCAGCCTTTACAACATAAGGAGCCAAGACCTTGCACACCCCACGAAAAGGGTAACAAGGGAACATTGAAATATCCTTGAACAATAGATTGCATATGTAAGACATTAAGTAGGAAGCAAACAGCTTAAAGCATTTTAAATGTGAAGCATCTATTCAGTAGTTTAAACCACTGACATTAATTTTGGTGATTCACAGTAGCTGTGTTAGAAGTTGATTTTCATACCCAAATTTCATGTCCCTATACTTGATGGTCCATTCTTTACTAGAAGGTCCTAGAAAGTATCAGAGCAACTATGAATTGTCCCAATGAGATGATACTAATGTTTGCTTTGAAAAACTTCATTATGTGAAAGGATGTTTGAGCAGATTCGTGTTAATCCTGGTGTGTAGGGTTAGATTCTCTTACTCAGTGGGATACAAAGATTTAAGGGTTCAGTCACCAGGTTGGAACTGTTTGGATATGTTGTTTGGATGTGGCTTGAGTGCATCCCCAAAGACAAATGGCAGAGCGATGTTCTTTGGTGTGGCAGTCTGAAAGGTGACAGGCCGTTTAAGAGGTGGAACCTGATATGAGAGGTAAGGTAATTGCTGGTAATGCCCCTGGCCCTGGAAGGGATTAAAGCTGCTCTCACAGAATGACATGGCTCTTCCCAGAGCAGATCTCTGTGCAGTGATGCCACCCCGTGTGCTTCACCCCTTCTGCATGCAGATGGCTCTTTTGCTGCTTTTCCATCACATGACCCTGCAAAAGAAACTCTTCCTAGAGGCTGATAAGACGCAGCTGCCTAACCTTGAGCTCCCAGCTTCTAAAGCTATGAGATAAATAACCCTCTTTTATATAGTAAAGCATCCATCTGAGGAACAGAAAATGAACTACTGCACCTGTGTACTGTACATATGGGGTTCCACGGTGCTGTGATCTAGATCTTCAGCCCTGCAGCAGGAACTGCGAGGATTCCTATAGGTATAACTTAATTTGCAGTCATTACTGTGTCTGACGCATGTGCATGAGTGAGAATGTCACTCTGTCTTTCTACATACACGGTATCTGGGATTGAACTCAAGTCATCAGATTTGAGTGCCTTTGCCCACTGAGCCATGTCACTAGGCCAAAGTTTGAAGTTTTATCTGAAGTCTGAAGTTTCACAAAACTTTGGGAGTGATGAACTCATGCATTACCTCTTGTTTGAAAAAATCAGCGGGCTAGACTGAAGATTGCTGATGTGATTGCACTGATCAGGTGTGACGTCAGGGACCCTCTGACTTCTTCATGTATGTGCTAATAATTAGCATGGCAATAAGTTCAGTATCCCAGAAGAACAAATTATTGATTTATTAATGTGTTTCTATATCAGTCTGTCTACAAATGAAGAGATATTTGGAGAGAAAGTGGCTCATGGAATCTGGCAGATTTCAAGACCTGCAGGGTGAGTCAGCAAACTGGACATGACAGAACTAATGTGTACAACCCTAGTCTGTACATTCAAACTCTAAGAAAATAAGTTCAAGTCTGAAGACAAGAAAAAAAATGGTTCAGTTCAAAGGTAGAAAGAATTCTCTCTTGTTAAAGAGTGCTTTAGCTGAATACAAGGCATTCAGCCACGTTAGGGAAGACAGTCTGCTCTCCTCAGTCTCGCTATTTTAAATAATGGTATACTCAAAGTCATACTCAAAATAAAGTTTGTCTTAATACCTGGAAATTCTGGTCTCTCTGGAGACCATATAAATTTTTGACCTTTTACTAATATATGGACAGGGCATGGCCTTGCTAAGATGACATATTATGTACTACATATAGTGTCTGTCTGGCTCCCAGAACAATGATTTACAGACATCAATGTAGAGTAAATATTAAAATGGAGACAGTAAGGGGATCAATGGAATGGTGGATGGATGTATGGATGTACAGGGAGGGATGGAAGACTGGAGAGTGGGAGGAATGGACAGAAGTTAAAGAAAAAGGAATTTCTATGTTATATATCTACGAATACCCCTGACTTAGTTATTTAAAAATTTTTTCACAAATGTTGGCTTCACATATGATGTTATTTGATGTTTTTTACATGTGAACCAGGTTAAAGGTTCTATCAAATTTTGAATGTACTCAAAGATAGTCAAGAGAGATGTAAACCTTTTTTTTTCTAAAATTATACATTTTTACACGCTATTTCCTTCAGTTGGTATCACATGTTGCATTTTCTCAAACTTCCATACCATTTATTTCATATGGCTCTTATAATCTCTAGAGTTCCTGGATGAATCATGTCCATGCCGTTCATTCCGTGGCTTAGCAATATCCACTGTGAACCTTTCATATCTGTGGATGCTAAAACTGTGCATCCACTTCCTCTGTAGGATATGTAACCCTAGACTAATACTCATGGCCCTTAGCTGGTATGTGCTGGTTAAGAAGAACACAGTTGATTTTCTTGACACATTCCCAACTGTCCTAGATAAGGTGAAACCCCCCCATGTTGTTTCATTTCTTAGTTTGTAAAGAGTTATCCTTGCTGAGATATGTATAAAGCCACATTTAAGTCCTTTTGTTGGAACTGTGGTTTTGTTGTTGTTGCTGCTGTTTAAAATGGCCCTCAGATGTACTACTAAATAGTGTTCCTAAGTGCAGGAGGACATTAATGTACTTCGAAACACACTTATAAAAGATGTGTGGTAGGTAAATTCTGTGTCTTCAGGGCCTGTGGAACTGTTGGTGTGTGTTCAATGTTACAGGCCAACAACACATTAAAACCATATGTTTTAAATAGAGATACATGCGAAACTCTTGTTAAAAATTGGGAACAAATACAGCAAGCAGAGGCTCCCAGGAGCTTTACTCTGTACCATTTGTTAAGTGAGTTTCCTTGTCTTTCAGATCATGGCAAGTCAGAATATCAAAAAACACCGTTGGTTTTGATTTCCTTCTAAAGCTGAATTTCACTATGCTTTTTTACATTCTCTTCTTAATGGTATATTTGGTATATTTTCCTGTTTTATTTTACATTTCTAATGTAGCAGTACAGCCTACAGATGTGCTATTAGTATATCTAGTAAGTCTTTCTATAGATCATTTGTTAATCCTTTTCCTCAGCTCTTTACAATCATGGGAAGTTATGGAAAAAATCCTGTGGCTTAATCTTCATCACACGCATGATTATTTATTTCCTTGGGACACACTTCTTGCCAATGAAATTGGGGGAGGGCATAGCGTTTGCAAATTCAGTCTTCAACTGTTTGTAAATATTTGTGAGTTTTCTATAAAGAAATCATCAAATAACTATTTTTTTATCAACTTTTGAAAACTTTAGAGGAATGTGAAATACTATAAAAGTTATTTTTATCTCATATTTCAGTGGCCTCTGCAGTGAATTTGTCCCAATGTATTTAAGTCTTTTAAATGTGGAGAGAATTGTAGGTTAGATGTGTGTGCTCCTGCAGACATTTTGGGGGGCATTTGTCCAGCTCCCTCTTTTTGGAAAATAAGGGTTTGGCGTGGTTTGACCAATTGCAAGATGAGGTCATCAGTGTTGTCTTGCCTACATAGAAAGTTTAAGTCCAGCCTTGGCTTCACAGACCTGGCCCCACCCCTCAAAAAAGGAACAAACCTATGTAGCCTTATTCCCTTTGGAACATTTCAGCCATCAATGTAGAAAGGAACTCAGGACTGCTCGTGGTCGCTCCGTGGTCTTTTTAAAAGCTCTCCGTGGTCTTTTGTAAAGTTCTGTTTGAGATAACTAAACTCAAGAAATAAAAATAAGTGTAAATCTTTATAGGTACAGCAGCAGAAGTGAAGGATTAATACCTGTCTCACCATCCCACACATCAGACCAGGCATGCCCCCACCCACTGCTGTTGGGCCCCTGACTAATGCTTCAAGGGGCACTCTAAGCGGAAGGCACTGGAAGAGCAGAGGCTGGAGAAGATAGTACTCTCTGCTGAGAATGAGGTGCCTGAGCAGTGTGGTCTGCATCAGACATTGAAAGATGGCTTGAAAATTATCACTGGGAAGGTTATCTGATGCTTGCAGTTTGCATACTGCTACTCCATTGGCAGATTTGCAATTTATCATGAGCATTTTCTCAAGGAGGGAGCGTGCCTAGCATGTCATTATTTTGCGCGTGCTGCTAAAAGTAAATGTTGATCTTTCCTATTTAATTCTTACTTATGAAGCACGTGTGTTAGTTCATAGCTTTTACATATTCTCATAGCAGCGTTTCGGGTTGCTTTGCAGCGCCATTGTAGTCATCAAACATGGAGTGTATGATGTTTGATTGTGCTGATACATTCTGATTAGTCTTTCTTCCCTAATTTGATCATTTTCATTTGTTCTACATTTATTGGCTGGCTGTGGGGGTCTGTTCGTGTGTTAGAGTTCATGTGTGAGCATGTGTGTGTGGAAGCCAGACATTGATGTTGGTTGTCTTTCTCTATTGCTCTCCATCTTCCTTATTGAGACAGGAGCTCCCACTGAACTTGGAGCTCACTGATTGTCTAAGATGGTACTGAAGAGAGTTCTGGGGATCCTCCTGTGTCAGCTGCCCCACACTTGCCCTGGGTTACACACCCAGCTTTCACGTTCACACCAGGGATTTCAACTCAGGGCCATCTCCCCAACCTCTCTGTTTTTTAATTATAATACTAAGTGAATAATTTAGTGCTTTTATCATTTTTATTTGTTGCAGAATGGCTAAGCAGACATAAAATTGCACCTTAACATTTTTAAAGTTTTAGTAACTAAAATCAGTTTTTTCCCTAATATTTATTATTAGGATTATAAAAATTTTCTAGTACAAAACTGTTCTGTGTGTTTTTACCAAAAAATTACTTGCGCCTAGGCATCTTTTTCCTGACTTTAGGTCATTCCACTCTTTACAGAGTTGCTCCAATTTAAATATTTGTATGCAAGTAAAATTTAAAGTCTGTAATATGTGCTTTTATATGTCCAGTGGTGTGGAGGGAATATCAGTTCATGTTACTGGGCTCTCACTTGGCAGCAGACATTTTCTGGAGGAAAAACATGCATGAGCCACCCCCACAATGACCTATAAAAGAAGTGGGGCTAGTATAAAAAATATAGTTCTCACATAGTTTATTTTGTGAATCTGGAAGGCAGCCATGTCTTTCAGTAACAGCGTCGTTCCCATGCCGATGCCTTCATCTGTCTTGGTGTTGATAGTACGCACTCCCCACACATCCTCTCCCTTGTGGAGCTCAGTCACAGTGCCTTGCCATTCACTCTATTTTGATTGCACATATCCTCCTTCTGAACTCTTCCTGACAAGCAGACATTGAGTGTCAGAGCCTTTGTTTTTTGATTCCTCATGCCTAATGCACAGAGGTATATTGTGACCTTCGTTGTCCACTCATTGAGCCCAGCATTTAACAGATGTCTGCGTTCCCCATAGCTGCAAGGGCCTGGAGTATATAAAGATGAAAAGGCCCTGGTTTCTAAGGTGGGACCTCGCAGGAAAACCTTGAGTCCCTAGATAATTGACAGAGTGTGAAATCTGATTTCAGAGTTTAGAGTGGACTTTAAGCACCACGAAATATGAGCTGAGGCTCTCTGTAAGGCAGAAATGATCAGAAGGTACTGGAAAATATGCCGTATGTCATGCCATGTGCTATAAAATTCTCTAAAGTCTGCTTCCCAAAGCCTTATAGATTTGTATCTAAACCAGCCTGGCCAGCTCTGAGTCTCTGCCCTCACTCACTTCAAATGCTACGTCATGGTAATGTGCTATTTAGAGTGGGCACGCACCGTAGCAAGCCACTAGCTTAACCTTGCCTTTCAAAATTTTTATTTCTGTAATTTATATCTGCGTGTGTCTATCAATATTTATGCGAATATGTGTGCTGGTTCCCAGAGATGTCAAAAGACGTCATCATGTCACCTGGAGCAGGAGTTACAGTTAGTTTTGAGCTGTCTAAAGAGGGTGCTGGGGACTGAACGTGGGTCCTGAAGAAGCAAAGCAGGGGCTTTCAGTGAAGCAGCTATTTCTCCAGACAACCACATTTTCCCCTTTTACACTTAAGGGAATTGAGCCATTCCTCAACCTGATACGGGACTGTTTAGTGTTTCAGAATCACAGAGGCTCGATTTCCTCAAGCAGAGGATATACTATGTGTTGGGGCACCCTTACATCTAAGAGGTTTTAATCAAATCCAGGAGCCATTTGGACTCCTGCACATGTGAGCCAGCTCCAGTTCACTCTGCTGCTCACTAACTGTGGCTCACTTCTGTTTCCTTTTGCCAAACCCCAAAAATGCCTCACGGATTGGGGTAATGTGAGATTTCTTAGATTTATAGACTCCGCTTTTCAAAAAGAGAAATTAAAGTCTACTTTTGGGATTGAGTTGTGCTTCTTTTTGTGACAACAGCATGCACACATTTGGAACAGGTTTTGCATTTTAGTCCGTCCCTGTGAATATACTACGGAAACAAGAGAGATGCGGGAAGTGGAGGAAGCCATGACGTGAGCCTTGCCGGCAGTAGCAGGAGTTTTCACACAGTTGCACCTGAACCTTGTATCCTAGTTATTTTTACTATTGTTTGGGAAACACTTAAAGTGTTTAGATTTTTCTTTCTTTGCTCAGACATGAGAAGATAAAGACATATCTACCTTAATCGCCGCAACCAAAGCCGACAGTGTAGCTACTGCACAGTTTAGGATGGTAGAAAGTACAGAAAGGAAATGTTGAAGCTCTAAATCCCAAGCTCACCAAACTTGAAAATCTTGGATAAGGACTACCACTCAAACTTTTTATTATATGAGAAAACTTTTCTTTAAGTAGGGCCAAGGCACCAGAGAACACTTAGCTTCTCCTGACTTTGACTTAAAAGGGAAAAAGTGAGTCAGGAGGTTTAGTTTTATAGGACTGTATAGGACCACTTCCCAGCGTCCTGAAATGCCAATGTTCTGGGTGTGTGTGCATATAAACACACACTCACATACACACTCACACAGAAGTGGTGTGTGGCATCATTACTTGTATTTTAAAACATATAGTTGAACAAACTCAAGAATCAGCACTGCTTACACTTTGTGAAAGCTATTTTGTAGGGGGGGGTAACTTACGGTATGACAGTTCTTTGGGTCATGGTTCCTTTTAATGGAGCCTTCAGAGTGACAGTTCAGCGGTACCCTCACCTGTGATTCCTCTTATCAAAAATTCCCCAACTCATTAGTTGTCTTGAAAATTACCTTACTGATGTCTTAGGCCTGAATGTTGGCTTCATCCATCTGGGTGGTAAGAAGACCGTTTCTCATTGGCGAACCTTGCCTCTCTGTATGGGAAGTAAAGGATGGTGGTGAAGCTTTCTGTTATTCCATTTTAATTTCCCTCATTCTGTGAAAAATAAGTAGAATATATGTGGACCCTAAAGACATAGTTGATAACCATGCCTCAATTAGAGTTCCTTTCTTGCTAAGATTTCTTCTGAGATTTTGTGTTTTACAGAATTGGGAATATACCCAAGAGAAGTCCAATCATACTACAAAAGCATTTGTGCAACTATGTTCATAGCAGCATTGTTTGTAATAGCCAGAACCTGGAAACAACCTAGGTGCCCCTCAATGGAAGAATGGATCAAGAAAGTGTGGATTATATACTCATTAGAATACTACTCAGCGGTAAAAAACAAGGACATCTTGAAGTTT